>APFE031734882.1:113263-161119 GCA_000404065.3 Pinus taeda | reverse complement strand
ATTTAAAAAAAGAAAAATAAAACAACTTGAAAATAATCATAATTTAAAAAAAAAATAGACATAATAAATTTTAAAGTGTGAAAAATAAGTCCTCTAAAAAAAAGGTATGCTCCATCAACATGTTGCATCAGCACATTTCAAAATCAACATGAAAATCACTAACATTTAAAAACAAATATTTATCTTTGATACATAAGAAAATTTAAAGTGTCAAAAATATGCTCCGTAAAAAAGGAAGTGTATTCTGCATCACCACTTTTCAAAATCGGGTCACTTTTTTGCTACCTCTACAAACCGGTTAATCATATCATTATTTAAAGTGCCAAAAACTATGCTCTAAAAAAATATGTGTGTTCTTCATCATCCCTTTTCAAAATCGGGTCACTTTTTTGCTATCTCTACGAAACAGGTAATAGTATCAGTTCATGTTTCAAAGTTTATGTTGTTGAACCTTATTCGATCTACTCTTGGGAGAGGAAACTCCAATAAAGTACGAAGATCCTAGAAACCTCATAGTAACAATTCAGATATATGGCCTTTCTTTTCCAAATACACTAGTTGACCTAGGAGTTTCCATTAACATATTAACAACAGAAACTTATCAAGCACTTGGTATTACAGCCTTAGAACCAACCACCACTGTATTAGAACTTGCTTACTGATTGGTGGTAAGACCAAAAGGGACCTTACAAGATATTATAGTTTCTGTTGACTCATGGGCATATCTAGTAGATTTCCTGGTTATAAACCCAAGGAGTAGGTTGGATGGGAATCCTATGATTCTGGGTCGACCTTGCCTCGCAACAGCTGATGCATATATTGGCTGCTGACAAGGCAGCATGGCTATTACAAAGGGAGATGATGTAAAAAATCTGGTGTTATACCCTCCTACCAGGCCAAGTTTGCCCATTGTAAAAATATGTAAGCATCCACCAGCATACCTGGAAGAGAGCATCCGTTCACCACTCACAGTAGCAGAAGCACTGGAATTTAAAGATCAAACTGAAGATGATGTTATCAACAATTTTATAAATCAGCCAGGTAATGTGAGTAATGTACAATGTCAGATTTGAAAGCAGTCCTTGATAACAAATCCATGGAAGATCCCCTTAAGGATATAGATGACCAGCATATTTAGACAACTGTTGTTCATAACAGCAAACCAGTTGAGATCGAACCAGGCAAAGTTCTAAATATCAATACTAATCGGGAAAGCGAACAACAGAAAAAGCTTATCCAAGTATTGCAGAAAAATAAAGGGGCTTTTGCTTGGGATTATCCTGATATGAAAGGGATAGACCCACAGCTTTGTACACACCACATTTATACAGAGAAGGATGTGTGACCCATCCCGCAACCTCAACAGAGGTTAAACGCACACCTCAAGGATATCGTGAAAGAGGAATTGCGGAAGCTACTAGATGTAAACTTTATTTATCCTATCTTGGACAACAAATGTTTCTCTCCATTGGTGGTCGTCCCTAAGAAAAATGGGAAGTGGTGTATTTGTGTAGACTATCGAGAGTTAAACAAGGCAACACAAAAAGATCACTTTCCCCTCCCATCATTGATTGGGTCCTCGATACATTAGCAAGGAAGCAATTCTTCTCCTTTTTAGACAGCTTCAGTGGATACAATCAAATTCAGATTGCCCCTGAAGATGAGGACAAAACAACCTTCACCTATCCCTAGGGCACATTTGCATACTGGGTATTACCATTTGTCTTGTGCAACGCCCCAGCCACGTTTTAGAGAAATATACTAAGCATCTTTGTTGATCTAATAAATGAAGAACTGGAGGTACATATGGATGAGTTTACTCCATATGGGGATGATTTTGAGCAAACATTGCAAACGCTAGAAAAGGTCTTAGAACGATGCATCTCTACCAGGTTATGTTTAAGTAATGTCAAGGGTCAAATGATCATGACTGAAGGCATGATCCTGGGACATTACATCTCTGCAGCAGGAATATAGGTAGATCCAACAAAAATATAGGTAATTCGTTTACTGCCTACCCCCTGCACCCAAACAGAGGTGCGTATTTTCCTAGGATATGCAGGTTATTGTCACAAATTTATCAAGCATTTTTCACAGATTACGGCACCCTTATATGCTCTAACTGGAAATTTTTATTTCAGTTGGTCTGACAAGTGTGACATAGCTTTTGCAGGATTAAAGAAACTAGTCTCAACACCACCAGTATTACGTGGACCAAACTGGGAGCCGCCTTTCCACATATCCATGGACACATCAGATGTAGCTATAGGTGTTGTCCTTGGCCAGGAGGAGGACAAGAAACCTTATGTTATATATTACATTAGCAAAAGTCTCACTCATGCAAAAATCATTTACACAGTAACAGAAAAAGAATTCTTAGCAGTTATTTATGCAATAAACAAATTTAGACACTATATAACTGGATACCAAGTATTTGTGTATACTTATCACTCTGCCATTAGATATCTAGCTAATAAACCAATCAAAAGTGGGAAAGTAACACAATGGCTATTGCTTTTTCAGGAGTTCGACATTACTATCAAAGATCATCCAGGAAAGGAAAATCCAGTTGCTAATTTTCTATCTTGAATCCCGAAGGTTAATGATCCATTAGTGGTAGATGACCAATTCCTAGATGAGCACTCATTTGTTGTGGCAGTTAAGATGCCATGGTACGCAGATGTGGCAAATTATTTGGCCATGGGGAAGCTACCTAAACACTTAACAACAAGAGAAATAAAACCAATTATTTAGCACAGTGCCCAGTTCTCTTGGATAGGTGGATATCTTTTTCATACAGGGGATGACATGTGTATACGTAGATGTATCTGTGAGGATGAGATCCATGACATTCTGAAGGCTTGCCATGATGAACCATGTGGGGGACATTTCGCAAACTGAAGGACAGGACATAAGGTATTACAAATGGGTTATTATTGGCCAACTATTTTTAAGGATGCTAAAAAATATGCCTAGGATTGCAACAATTGCCAAAGGATGGGTCAGCCCAGCCAATCTGATGAAATGCCTTTACAACCACAATTTTTCATAGAACCTTTCGACCATTGGGCATTAGACTTCATAGGTCCATACCATCCACCATCCAATCAGAAGGCCTACATACTGGTAGCCACGGATTATGTGACAAAATGGGTGGAAACGGTAGAGTTACCAAGAGCCATAGAGAAAGTAGTGATTAACTTCCCTTTTGGGCTATTTATGCGGTATGGATTACCACGAGAAGTGATCACAAATGGGGGAAAGTAATTCACAAGGCATAATATTATTGTCGCTCTCAGAAACCATCATATCACGCATAGGATCACTTCTTCATATCACCCACAGGAAAACAAGCAGGTCGAAAGCACCAACAAGGTTATAGAAGTAATTCTGACCAAGATAATCTCAATGCACCAGAGAGATTGAGCTGCTAGACTGCCAGAGGCCTTGTAGGCCTATCGTACGACTTGGAGGAATACTACTAGATACTCCCTCTACCATCTTGTGTTTGGTAAAGAACTAATTTTTCCAATCGAATTCAAAATAAACACTCTAAGGACAGCCCAAAAAGTGGGTCTGGAATTAACATAAGCCCAAACCAAGCATCTTCAATAGGTTAATGAACTAGATGAGGCTCGATTTCTTGCTTTGCAATGAACTGCAATAATACAGTAGCAAAGGGAAAAATAGCATGATAGCCTTATCAAGAAGAAAACATTTCAAAAAGGGGATTGGGCACTTCTGTACAATTCCAAATTCCAGGACTTCCCAGGAAAGTTACAAACACGATGGCTCGGCCCTTATGAGATTCAAGAAGTACATAATAATGGTACTCTTACCTTGACTACGATTGACGGATCCAGCCATTCCTTTAAGGTAAACGGGCATCAAGTGCACCTTTATCATAAACCGCTTACCAAGGAGTCTTTCTGCGAGCAGGTAAGCGAGGACCCAACCATGCAAATTCTAGCTACAAGGAATGATAACCCAACAAATTTTTATTTAAAAAATTGAAATTACTTGAAAAATTATAAATAATGTACATACCTCTGTAGGCATTACCATGTAAATATGAGTTTTTTTAAGTTTCATTTTTCTCTTCTTTTTTTTCGATGTTCAAATAATTGAACATTTGTCATTCAATTGATTGAACAACACATGTATTCCTCTTATGTAATTCGTTTTTCAAACAATTGAATGGTTGTCATTAAATTGATTGAACAATGCAGTTTTATTTTGTCGCATTTTTTTGTCCAAACAACTAAACGTTTGCCATTAAATTGATTGAACAACACATTTTTATTTTGTTTTTCATTGTTCAAGCAACTGAACGTTTTCCATTCAATTGATTGAACATCACATTTTTCTTTTCTTTTTTTTGTTATTCAAACAATTGAATGTTTGCCATTCAATTGATTGAACAACACATTTTTCTTTTGTTTTCCGTTGTTCAAACAATTGAACATTTGCCATTCAATTGATTGAACAACACATTTTTCTTTTGTTTTTTGTTATTCAAACAATTGAATGTTTGTCATTTAATTGATTAAACATCACATTTTTCTTTTATAATTCACTATTCAAACAATTGAACGTTTGCCGTTCAATTGATTGAACGACACATTTCCGTTTGTTGTTTTCGTTGTTCAAACAATTGAATGTTTGTCGTTCAATTGATTGAATAGCATGTGTTCTCATTTGTTTTCGTTGTTCAAACTATTGAACAATTTTCATTCAATTGATTGAACATCACATTTTCCTTTCATTGGTTTTTGTTGTCCAAATTAATTGAACGATTGTTGTTCACTTGATTGAACAACACTATTCTTTCTTATTTGTTTTCGCTATTCAAACTATTGAACGATTGTCGTTCAATTGATTGAACAACACATTTTTTCCTTATTTGTTTTTGTTGTTCAAACTATTGAATGATTTTCATTCACTTGATTGAACAACACTTTTCTTTCTTGTTTATTTTCATTGCCCAAACAATTGAACAATTGTCGTTCAATTAATTGAACGACATATTTTCCTTGTTGTTTTTCATTGTTCAAACCATTGAGCGTCTGTCATTCAATTGACTGAACACCATATTGTAGCATTTTATGGTTTTGGTAGGTTAAAATAAATGAGTCCAGAAAATGAAAATATTTTTCAAAAAAAAATGTTAAGCTAGGATATGGACAAAAAGAATACTGAATAAAAATGTTAGGAAATATTTTCATAAATATGTCCATATCAAAGAAAATGTTGAAATAGATGCCCTAAAAAATGAAGGCAAAAATAAAATGTTAGGTTAGAGAGAAAAGAAAAAAGCAATAAACTCTAAAAGTGTTGCAAATCTAAATGCCACTACTTTTACTCTAATTCACTTTTGAAAATAATAGTTGTGCGCAGTTTGTTTAGATGCCACACTAGTTTATTTAATCCAATTATACAGTTTAATCATAATTGGATTTGTTTTAAATTGATTGTCATAGGTAGAAAATAAAATTGACTCAACATTTTAATCTGAGCCAATGGAGAGAATAAGGTATAGAGGTAGATTATTCATGAAAAGAAATATTAGGTTGCTAACTTAAATGCACCCAACTAAATGAAGAAAAATGTTAGCGTAAGTAAAGGGTAGGTAGAAGAAAGGTTGTAGAAGTACAAGGTTAGTAAAGCATAAGCACATTCATCATGCTTAATCCTATGTTTCAATGTGCAGGAGTAGTTATGAAAGTGAAAGGATGCTCACAAGTTGATTTAATTAACTTCCCCTCATTTCATTTCATCCCCCACTACAAACTTACTAATTTCCCCATTATCCCATAGTTTCTTGTTAAAATACCATTTTCCCTTCATTTTCACCCTTGCCCCTTGGTTTCACACATTTCCCTAGTAAATTACCCTCCAAAGGTCATTTCCCAACCCAAAACCCATTTTCCCTAGTGTGAAATCCTTTCCCCTTGAAAAAATCACTTTCCCCTTATTAATTTCCTTATTTCACCAAAAAAGCCATAAAACCCCTTTATTCTAAGTTTAAATTCCCCTGCCCCCCTCTCCTCCCCGCATTATTTAACTTTAACTCTGTCATTCATTTTTTCCTGATATAAATCCTTTTAACCCACCACCCTTGGTGTGGTTAATAAAACTTCGCTATATTTTAACTCCAGTCCCATTGTATTAAACCCTCTCATTATGTTTTCAACCTGCACTTTATTCATTAAATTAATTAAAAATCACTTGTAATTAACCCCTAGGCCCCACTAATCTCTGCCGATTTCCCTCCATGCATCTCGATCGTGTGACAGCACTCCAATTACCCACTTCAAAATCCAATGACCCACATCCATATCGCACACTCCCGATGCCCGACAATTAAAATCCCGAGAACACACGAGATTCTTGGTTTTTCTCAGGCCCCTTTCAGTTACGTGGCGGCTTTAGGTTAATTCGCATGCACTCATAAAAAAACCGCCCGAGTGCCGAAAGCAATGCAATGAACCTTAATATCGCCTCCCTACATGGGCCGAAACCATCCACTATTCATTTCACTGCGCCAATTCTAGTTGTTACCCATTAAAATGCCAAAGACCCTAATTTTCACTCTTTTCACTCGTTTTTCACTCAAAGCTGCCTAGGCCTTCCTACACCGCCCTAAGCATATGCCACCCAATTTCACCGTTTTTTTATCTCCTGAACACACTTTGGACTCCTTCCACAGACTTTCATGTTCCCTGAAACCATTATGACGTCCCTGCCAACCTGTTTTTTATCAATAAATTGTTTTAATAATTTTGCAAGGTGATTAGAAGGCTAGAAACTTGGATAAACATTTTTTATACAAGTTCCAAAACCTGTTTACTCCAAGATTCATAAAGAAATCTACTCAAAAGGCTTTATTCAGAAGTAAAAGACAATTATACACGAAGTAGAAGAAATCATTTACACAGAGGCAGTAACTGTTAAAACAAAGATGAATCAGCAACAACATATCACATTTTCACGTGAATTCAAATAGGTCTTTAGTGAAATTCACTTTTACTAAAGACATAAATGCAGGATAAGAGTAAAAGATACCAGATGATGTGATTTACTGTGACTGGTAAAAGTAAAAGCATGTGACAGAGCATTCATGGTAAAAGACTAAACATATGAGACATAAAGAAATATAAGTCAAAGTGTATCAGATGAAAGGTCATCAGTAAATATGACATCCAGCATGAAAATCGAATAACATTCAGCTTTTGGAGGAACAATCAGCCATCTTCAACAATTTTCAATTTTGTCAGCGATAGTCACCAACAACACAACATCAAAATAGTGCCAGATCAACTAGCAATCTTTATTTTGATTTTATAATAATCTATTTTTGCAAAAACAATTTCGCATAGTTTCTTAGTTCTAATGTTGTATATATACCTCTCTTCACGAGTTATTAAGGGTCGCACCCTTGATGAAGCATTTCTAAACATTTGATGTACTTGACTTTTCTAGATCATTAGTATAAAGAAAATGATTCTTAATTCTATTTTACACAGTTTGTGTTTTCTGTAAGTTTTTCCAGTATTACTCGTTATGTTTTTCTTCATATTCTTATGTCTTATAGAGATAACCAAGTAGGAATAATTGGGTTTCAATCTATTCCTATAAGCTTCTGAAGTGATAATATATAAAGAGAATGAATTAATGGACTATTTGTTTAATTAATTCCCTCTGAATCAATAAATCATCAACATCTTTTGTAAGCTTAAGCATATTCTCTTAAACCTTCTGAACATAGTTTAAATATTTCCATACTTATGATTATTTAATTTTCAATTTAAAAACTGTGATAATCATATTATTTCTTTGTTTTTGCTCGCCACCGTACAAGTTATATCATTGTGTGAAATTTTATAGTAGCCCTCTACTTTGATATTAATATTATTCACAAGTTTATGCATTACAGTGTTACATGTATTTCATACATTCGTCCTCCAAATTAAAACAAAACCCCCAAAACAATTATCTTAGATGCTCTGGCATGATAGCTGGCCATTATCATCTCAGAGATACAACATCAATCTGGTGTCATTGTTGGGGATTCGAATTTCATTAAGTTTCCTAGGGAAACGATATTCATTATATTCCTTTAAGGTGATTAAAGGTCTAGAAAGGTTAAAATCCTTCACCTGGCAACTCCACTAGCCCAAACTGGCACCTTTTAAGCACACCGGATCTCATTCGGAATCTCACTTAGTTAATCCACTGTCAGATCCTAAAAAAAATATGAGAAAAGCCAATTCTAAAAGGAGACATCAACCATCTTTTTATTCCTCTTTAGCCTTTCAGTCTAAAGATTTAGTATCATTTGATCCTTTTAGTAATATTCCATTTGATCCTGATTGGACACAAATACCTCCTAGGGTTTCTGAACTATTAGATAGGGGAGTTGATTTAGATTCAGCTTTCCTCATTCATTCTTTTGAAATGCATCAAGAACCCCCACTACCACCAGGATCACCTAAAATTGAGTCTGACTTGGGTGTTCATTTACCTTAATACAAACCCACATATTTCATATCCCCTACAACTTATTCATTTACTTCCACTTCTGAACGACCTGAAGCTTCTACTTCCAAAAAACCTGAAGAGACCCTCTCTGTATATTTAAATACGCTCTTTGAAACAAAAGAGGGTATTCATTAACAGGTCCCAAAGTTAGTTCTTAAGACTCCTTTAAATTTATTCAGGAGATCCCCTCCTTCTTCACCTCCACATAGTCACACAACCCCTCAATCACCTTCTTCTACCTCTTCTCCATATTCTTCTTCTTCATCCACACAAACACCTCATACATCACCTTCTATTATGGCATTCCAACCTATTATATAGGCTAGATATGTAGCTTTAGTCTTACCTGCTAACCTCGATGCATTCCCAGCTGGGTACTTGAAATATCATCCCAGGTATAATGGAGAACTGGTCCCTCAGCTGAGGACCATCTTCAAGCTTTTCTAGACTTTGCATACAACATGAATATTGAACAAGAGATATGATCTTAGGCCTAGACCTGACCCTGGAAGACCTCCTAAGGAGACTCCAATAATTGAATGTCTTACCAACGTTGTTGAAACTCAAACAACTTTTATTTGACCATTAAATCAGTCAACTAATACTACTCAAAATGATAAAAATTCTTTGACTACATTTAATGTTGAAAAAGAGTGAGAGTTAAAATCCCAATTCCACTTTCAGAACTTTCTAAAAACCCTGGTTATAAAAATCAGGTCTCCAAATAGATATAAAACACCTCGGTTGATGCTGAAAGTGATATCATTAGTCTACAAGATGAAAAAACAACAACTGTCTTTGGTCCTAGATCATATATGATAGAGGAAATAGTGCCTCCTTTCTATGTAACTCTTAAGACAAATGATTCCATGTTATATAATTGTATGCTTGATTCTGGAGCATCACATAACCTCATGCCAAAAACTATCATGGACCATTTGAAACTTGACATAACTAGATCGTACCATGACTTGTACACCTTTGATTCTAAAAGGGTGCCCTGCTTAGGTTTGATTACGGATTTAGTATTCACCCTTGCCCAAATTACAATGAAAAGTGTAGTGCTCGATATAGTTGTCACATATATTCCTCCCAAATTTGGAAAGCTCCTTTCTAGGTCTTGTTGTGCCAAATTAGGGGGAACTCTTCAGACGGATATGTCTTATGCCACTATTCCAGTTTATGGGGGAGAACAACTAAGGTTATATAGAGAGGTAAGATTTATGCACACTGTTTGCAAAACAGACCAGCCAAGGAACCATCCCATTTATGCAATTGATCAAGATTTTGGTTTCTTTCAACTCTCTTCAAACCAAATACATGAAACTCAAGTTAAAATAGAAGATGTAATTGAAAGTCCTGTACCAAATCAAACTGATGTATGGAGACTATTTTTTGATGGTTCTTGTACAAAAGATTGAGCAGGAGCTGGGGTAGTTTTAATTTCACTAGAAAAATAAAATATCGCCCAATCATGCAAACTCAACTTTGAAGTTACAAATAATGTGGCTGAATATGAAGATTTCCTTTTGGGATTGCAATTAGCCAAAAGTTTAAAGGTTCAAAACTTAAGAGTTTTTACTGATTCAGAACTTCTTTTCAAACAAGTGTGAAATATTTTCCAGATTAAACATCCTAGACTTAGGTCTTATCAAAATGAAGTTTGGGATTCAGTCAAAAATTTCTTTGATTCTTTTAATTTGACTTATATACCAAGAAACCAAAATATTCATGCAGATGCCTTAGATGTTTTTGCTAGTTCATTTAAAATTCCTGATCAAACCAATGTACTCTACCAAATACAAGTCATGTATAGACCATCCATCCCAAACAATCTAAAACACTGGCAGATATTTGAAGATGATGAACATTTTAAATCCTTTCTGCAGGTTATAGATGAATTTTCACTTCTACAAATTGACGAAGATAGAATAGAAATAAATGAAAATACAAATGGAAATGATACTTCAAATTTCAATTCAAAATTGCTGGTCATCGCAATATTCAATTGTCTAACAATTTTATTCCTAAAGGTCTTATTCCTTTAGAAAAATTGTTTCATCAAAATGATGTCCTTTGAAACCCTTAGTCCATTTCTTCACAAGATGACATAGAATAAATTAATATTGGAACAAATGATGATATTAAAAACATCAAAATCTGTGCATCTCTAGATCCTGAGATCAAAGTTCAATATCTTAAGTTACTTTTAAATTATAAGGATGTTTTTGCATGGAACTATGCTGATCTAAAAACCTATGATACTTCATTAATACATCATAAGGTTCCTTTAAAGCCAGAAGAAATTCTTTATAAACAGAAACTTAGGAGGATCAATCCAACTCTTCTACCAACTATAGAAAAGGAAATTAAGAAAATGTTAGATGCCCAGATCATTCTCATGTTAGGATATTGCGACACATAGGCAATAGTTAAGTATAACTTGGTCTAGTGTAGAGTTAGGTAAAGTGTGTTTCTTTACTATGTACTTTTGTAACATACAATCTGATGGTCACGATATGTAGTGATTTGATGGTTCATTCTCTCCTCAGTATTACCAACACTTGATCCGTGGGTTAACACCCAATTGTTCCATGATCTCTATTTAAAAAGAATTGAGGGTCATTTGTAGGGTAACCATTCATGAGAGAAGCTTATGTAAATTTTCATTCTTTTATTAATAAATTTCCTAAAGTGGCCTCGTTGGCTCAGGTCATGGACTATTTCCCTCTTTGAGGGTTTTAACCACACCAAGAATACTAGTGTATTGATTTGTGATCTATTTGTGAGTGATGTCCTTTGGTGTATAGTCTAAGGAACTTACCTTGTAAATTCCTCCATGGTATCAGAGAAATTTGAGGGTCGCATCCATTGGTGATCCAAATATGAAGCCGATACAACTGCATCTGACTATTGTTTCCTAGATCTATTGTTTCTGACCGCTTTCAGGCCAAGAGGACTACTCTATTGTATTAGGAGAATATTTTCCAATGAGAAACCCCTTTCATCTCACGCGAAAAAGTTTCTGGTAGCCCTAGCTACGTCATTTTTAAGATCTGTAGGTATACAATCTTTATTTGCAGTTCTAGCTATTCATCTCTCTATTTATTTCAGTTTATTTAGCTCTATATTTTTTATTACCAGATCTATACCTTTCATTTCTGCGTATGCTCTTTGCCCTGTGACTCTGTGTGATCTGGAAAATCAAAAACAGAAAGGAAGGATTTTTCTCATGCGTATGCTTTTTTCCATCGTGCCTTAGTGTGATCTCAGAAAATCAAAAACATTGAGGAAAATATTTAGTTTCTGGCTAGAACTAACTTCAAGCCGTAACGTTTGTTTTTTTTTGTATGTCCGTGTTGGGTTTTGTGGTTTTTGTTTTGTAGGAAAAAAAGAGCTTTTTCAAGTAAGCATGCACCCCAAAGCTTCAGTGACTAAAAAAAACCCTT
The DNA here is from genome assembly GCA_000404065.3 of Pinus taeda. Taxonomy (NCBI): domain Eukaryota; kingdom Viridiplantae; phylum Streptophyta; class Pinopsida; order Pinales; family Pinaceae; genus Pinus; species Pinus taeda. Next base: position 149,129 of record APFE031734882.1, on the reverse strand, counting down.
CTTCTTTTCCAAAAATTACTAACCTTTTAAACTAGCTCACTTGGTCCAAAGTTACTTTATGAGAATAGAGGTCTCAAATTCAAGTCTTTCTTTTTGTTGAGTTAATTTTTCAAAAAACACATGTAACTTATGTTTTAAAGTTACTTTATGTAAAAGTGTTCTCACCCATTATAAAAAGTGAGTCACTTAAAATTCCAAAGTCTTTTTATCTTTTATTTAAGTTACAATTTAGTGGGTAGCTCATAAAGTACCACTGTAAAAGTGACTTTCACTTATTTATAAAAGTAAGTCACATAATTTTTTTTAAAGAGAGCTAATTAGATGAAGTTCAGATAGGGGTGGATTTTTTTTAAATATAACATTATCATTCATTTCCACACATTCACGCACTTCATCGGCATCTTCAACAACTTTTCTTCAGAAAGCCATAAATTTTTCATCTAGAAGCCGTTTTTTTTTTAATCAGCCTAATTTTTTGAGATCTTTCCATTGGAACACTTAGTTTCAGCATCTCCAGCTTCAGTTTATGTTAAAATGGAAATTCCATTCCAAGTTATTCTTGACAGCACCAACTACTTCCAATGATAGTCCTACATTGTGGATTTACTTAGAAGTAAAGGTCTTTACAGAATAGCCTTAGGCCAAGAAACCAAACCTCAAGATGAAGATAAGGCAACCAAATGGGAAAATAGGCAAGATCAAGCATGTGGGTTGATAGGGATTTCTATTTCTCCAGACCTTAGATTCCATATTGTAGAACTTGATACTCCTAGTGAAGCAATGAAACAGCTCACTAAAGTTTGTGGAATTAAAAATAAAATTAAAGCCCATCAACTCGGAATGAGTTGCTTACATTGGACCCCAATAATTTTTCTTCCATTGAAGATTTTTTGTCCAAGTTCAATACCCTTAGACTTCTCTTGGAAGGTGTAAGGTTAAGAAAGAAGATGGTAGCCTTATCTATTCCATTCTTACTAAGTTGGGACCAGCGTACTCTGCGTTTATTTTTGCACCTTCCATTCTACTAGAGAAGCCTTTATTTCTCAATGACAAGACTACAATTCCCCCTCTTTTGATGCCTTTTGTGATTCTTTAATAAGAGAACAAGAAAAGCTCTTATATATTGGTCTTCTTAATCTTGGAAACTCTTCTAAGAAAGCCTTAGCCACCCAGCAACAACCAAATTCAAAAAATCCTAAGAAGTAGTATCCTAAAAAGAATGGTCCTAAACCAAACAAGGGCCCTAAGCAATTTCAACCTCAAAATGAAAAATCATTTCCACAAAATGATAAGGAAAATAAAAAAAAAGGGAAGAAGACTGATAGACATTGCCACTTTTGTAATTGAGATGGCCACTTAAAATCCAAATGCTTTAAAAAGATGGAAGCCTTGGAAGCAGCAATGAAGAAGCATAACATCCATTTGGAGCACTCTTCAACTTCAACTTCATCTTGAGGAATAACACTTTCTGCATGTGGTTGTCAAGCATCTCGGTCTGGCTATGCACTAAATGTATCTTCTTCTTCTCATTCTCATGAGTGGCTCATTGATTCTGGAGCTTCTTATCACATGGCCAAAAACAAAGCCATGTTTTCTTCTTTAAATGATTATAACACCAAAAATAAATATGTTGGTGATGATAGATCTATTAGTGTTGTAGGGACTGGAACTATTCATCTAGACAATGGTCAATATAATGATGTATTATGTGTTCCAAGCTTATCCTGCAACCTTCTATATGTATATCAGATAACTCATTCAGGTGAAGGTAAAATCGTTGAATTTTCACCTCACAATGTTGTGATTAAGGACCTAAGAGATCCTAGATAGATTTTAGCTAATGGCATTGTAGATGATTCTACAAGGTTGTATAAGTTTAACAACTTTGGGTCGTCAAATCTTCCCTCAATATTTGTTTCTTATAATGATGAAGTGAGCACACTTTGGCATGATCGATTTGGTCACTTAAACTATCGCTCCCTTCAGAATCTATGTAAAGAAAATATGGTGATAGGTCTTCCAATGGTATCTTATAGAGATGGTGTTTGTTCTGGATGTGTACTCAGAAAACATCATCAAGATAGTTTTGAAAAACGTGCCTCTTAGCATGCCTCAGCCCCTTTACAACTTGTGCATATTGATTTATGTGGTCCACTTCCAGTTGTTTCATTCTCTTACTACAAGTATTTCTTAACTTTCATTGATGATTTCTCCATACGCACTTGGGTATACCTCTTAAAACTCAAGAGTGAAGTATTTAACATGTTCTTGGCCTTTAAGGCCTTTGTTGAAAAGAAATCTAGACATCAAATTCTTAAGCTAAGATCTGATAATGGCAGAGAATATGTTAACAACAAATTCATCAACTTTTACACTGAGAATGGAATTCAAATGAAACATATTGTTCCATATACTCCACAAAAAAAATGGTGTAGTTAAAAGGAAGAATCGCACCTTAAAGGAAATGGCTAATTGTATGCTTCAATCTAAAGGACTTAATCTTAATTTTTGGGTAGAAGCAATTAACTATGCAAATGACATAGTGAATCGCACTCCTACTAAGGTTTTAAAGAACATCACTCCAGAAGAAGCATGGAGCTCAATTAAACCAGATGTAAGTCACTTTCATGTTTCTGGAAGTAAAGCATGGGCCCATATTCCAGATGAGAAACATAAAGCTTTAGAACCTAAGAGTGAAAAATGTATTTTTGTTGGATATTTTGAAGATGTCAAAGGATATAGAATTGTTCCACTTAAGTCCAAAAAAGTTATCATTAGAAGAGATGTAAAGTTTGCTGAAAATATATCGTCCTATGAGCGTAGTTTGGTGGATGTGCCACCTCTCCCTATCCCTTCTACTTCTGAAAATATTTCTTCTTCAAATGATGACTTTGAGGATGAAAATCCCCCCCCACCTTCTCAAGATCCTCCTTCAGCTCCTCAGCTTCCAAAATGGGTCTATGCTACTCGGGATGCAGCAAGTGCTCTTTCCGGTGATCCTACAAATCAACAACATACACGTTTTCAGTTCGATAAAGCCTTTTCTTTACTAGCTCAAGATTCAGTGAATTATGATCCTGAAACCTTTGCAGAATCTTCAGGCCATCCAGATTGGGACGTACCTATGAATGAAGAATATCATTTGTTATTGGAAAATGATACATGGGATCTTGTTCCTCTTCCAAAGGGACAAAAACTTGTTAGATGCAAAGGGGTTTACAGAACGAAGTATGGACTAGATGGAAAAGTTGATAAACATAAAGATCATCTTGTTGCTAAGGGTTTTTCACAAGTCAAAGGCATTGACTATACTGAAACCTTCTCCCCTATTGCCAAACTGAACTCTATCTGACTCATTCTTTCCCTTGCTGCCTCTTTCAAATGGGAAGTCCAACAGATGGATGTTAAATCTGCCTTCTGGCATAGGGACTTGCATGAAGAAATCTATATGGAACAACCTACTGGATTTATACAAACATACTCTAGTCTTGTATGTCAGCTTAAAAAATCTCTCTATGGTCTCTAGCAAGCCCCTCGGGCTTGGTATGCCAAAATGGATAGCTTTCTTTTAGAAACTGGCTTTTCTAGGTGTCATTCTGACAATACTATCTACACCAAGAAAGTGAAAAGTCTCTTATCATTCTTGTTCTTTATGTTGATGATCTTATCCTTACTAGTAGTGATCCTAAACTTATAAACCATGTGAATTCCAGACTTAAAAAGAAGTTTGAAATGACAGACTTAGGACACTTGCATTATTTTCTTGGTCTTCAAGTCTTACAAGCCAAGGAAGGTATTTACCTTTCCCTGTCCAAGTATGTTTGTGATCTTCTACGCCATTTTCACATGGAATACCGTAAGCCAACCCCGTCTTCATTACATTCTAGAGCCAAACTTTCAGTCACTTGTACTTCCCCTAAAGTTGATGCTACCTTATACCATCAACTTGTAGGAAAACTTTTGTATCTAACCCATACTCGTCCTGACCTTTCCTTTGTTGTTGGCCTTATTGATCGGCTTATGCAAAACTCACATGAAAGTCATTAGAAAGAAGCTAAAAGAATACTTCATTATGTTCAAGGTATAGTTCAGTTTGGGATTCATTACAGTGCAGAAGCATCTCCTCTATTGGTTGGTTTTTCGGATTCTGATTGGGCTGGTGACCCTGATGATCGGAAGTCTACTGCAGGTTATGTGTTCACTCTTGGTTCAGGACCTATTAAATGGGCTTGCAAGAAACAACGTGCCATTTTTCTTTCTTCAATAGAAGCAGAGTATCGTGGTGTTGTAGAAGCTAGTAAGGAAGCCCTATGGCTTCATCAAATCCTATTAGAGTTTGGCTTTTAGCAGCAACATCCGACTACACTTTGGTGTGATAATCAAAGTGCCATTCAACTATGCAAATATCCAGTCCAACATCATTGCATCAAACACATTGAACTGCACACGCACTTCATCAAAAAGATCATTCATGACCATGTTATTGAAGTGCAACATTTTTCAACAGATGATCAAGTTGCAGACATCTTTACAAAGGCTCTCATAGAGGCGAGATTTACTAAACTTCGATTTATGGTTGGAGTTCAAGAAGTTGTCACTAAGGAGGGATAGGCTCTAATGCCTCCTTCCTTGTCCTATTGTGTCATATTTGTACATCCTTCAATCTTATCCCAAGTTGTTCTTAAGGGGGGGTGTTAGGATATTCTGACACATAGGAAATAGTTAAGTATAACTTAGTCTAGTGTAGAGTTAGGTAAAGTGTGTTTCTTTACTATGTACTTTTGTAACTTACAACCTAACGGTCATGATATGTAGTGATTTGATGGTTCATTCTCTCCTTGGTATTACCGACACTTGATCCATGGCTTAGCACTAGATTGGTCCATGATCTCTATTTAAAGAGAATGGAGGGTCATTTATAGGGTAACCATTCATGAGAGAAGCTTATGTAAATTTTCATTCTTTTATTAATAAATTGCCTGACGTGGCCGTGTTGGCTCAGGTCATGGATTGTTTCCCTCTTTGAGGGTTTTAACCACGTCAAGAATACTGGTGTATTGATCTATGGTTTGTTTGTGAGCGGTGTCCTTTGGTGTTCTGTCTGAGGAACTTACCCTGTAAATTCCTACATCTCCCTCTTAGATATTCTAATTGGGTTGAAAATTTAGTTCATGTTAGAAAGAAGAATGGAGAAATCAGACTCTGTGTGGAATTTAGAAATTTGAACAAAGCATCATTAAAGGATAAATATCCTTTGCCCAAAATGGATTAGTTACTTCAAATGGTTTCAGGAGCACAAAGACTTTCCATGATTGATGGTTTTTAAGGCTATAATCAGGTAAATGTTGATTTAGCAGACAAAAAGAAGACAACCTTTACTACACCCTGGGGTACATTCATGTATGCTAGAATGCCATTTGACTTATCCAATGCTAGGGAAACATTTCAGAGAGCTATGGATGTAGCTTTTATGGGTCGGGTAAATAAATTTGTGGTCATTTATCTTGATGACATAACTGTTTTTTCTAAATCTGATCAGAAACATCTAAAGCACTTGATGAAGGTTTTTGACAGGTGTAGAAAATTTGGAATATCATTGAATCCTAAAAAGTATTTGTTTTCTATCAAAGAATGAAAATTTTTGGGCTATATAATTTCAAAAAAAGGAGTGGTAATTGATCCCAAGCGTGTGTCTGCCATTAAAACATTGACCTTACCTAGAAACAAGAAGGAGATTCAAGATTTTACTAGCAAGATTAATTTTTTGAGATTCATCCCAAATTATGTTGAGATTGTAAAAGTTATAACTGACGTTCTCCAAAAGGATCATGAAGTTAAATGGACTGTCTCTTCCAGACATGCATTTGATTAGATCAAGAAAAATATCTCTAAAGCTCCCACCTTGGCCAACCCTTATTACACTAAACCATTCAGTATCTTTTCCTTTGCCTCAGAAACAACCCTTGTCATTGCTCTACTACAAAAGAATGAATATTCCCATGACCAACTAAGGTTATGAGAGATGTTGATCTTAAGTATGACATAATTGAGAAGTAAGCCTATGCCCTTATTCAAGCCCTGAAATCATTTAGGATGTATGTCCTACATTCTCCTATTATTGCTTATGTTCCTAACAGTGTTGTGAAAATCGTTTTAACTCAACCAGACACTGATGGAAAGAAAGGTAGATGGATCACTCAAATATTGGAGTTTGATCTAACTATCAAAACTACAAAGCTAGTGAAAGGCCAAGGATTAGCTAAGCTTCTAGCTGAATCCAAATGTAAAGTGCTCGGAATCAATTTTGTTTTAGAGATACAAAGTAAAAATCCACAAGAACCTTCTCAAACTTCAGATAAGAAGAATACACAAGAATCTTATGTCCTTGCAAAAGGGGGGAATCCACAAGAACCTTCTTTTCATCCTGAAGAAAATAATCCATAAGAACCTTTACCTTCAGATCAGATCCGCCCTTTATACATTGATGACAAATTTTTGTTGTCAGATTGGTGCCAAGACATTGTAAATTTCTTGATCCATTTTGAATGTCCAACATCATTCTCCAAAAGCCAGTGCAAAACTCTCAAACAGAAAGTAGTCAAGTACTATAACATAAATGCAAATTTGTATTGGAAGGACCCACTAAATATTTTGTTATTATGTTTAACAAAATCAGAAACTGAAGGAATCATTGACCAGTTTCATACAGGATTTTTTGGAGGACATTATTCTTGGAGAGCAACATCATATAAGATATTAAGGGGAGGATTTTATTGGACAACATTGTTCTTACAAGTAGGAGAAAAGGTCAGAGGTTGTGTTCCTTGTCAAATGTTTTCTAGTAAGAAAAAATTAGCAACTCTTCAACTGGCTCCATCAATAGTCTCAGAACCTTTTCTCCAATGGGGATTAGATTTTGTTGGATAGATTCATCCCACTTCAAGTAATTAGCGTAGATGGATCCTCACTACAACAGACTACCTCACTAAATGGGTGGAAGCAATTCCACTGAGAAATGTTATTGATCCAATAGTAATCAAATTTATTAAAGAGAACATCTTATCTAGATTTGGTTGCCCAACTCAAATTATCACTGATAATGCAACAGCTTTTTCTAGTGTTAAAGTGATTGGGTTTTGCCAGAAATATCAGATTTTGTTACATCATTCAAATCCATATTACCCACAAGGTAATGGCCTTGTAGAATCCTTAAATAAAAGTTTGGTAAAGGTAATCAAAAGAACTCTAACAGATCATAAAAAGAGTTGGGACTCTCATTTAATTTATGCAGTATGGGCAAACAGAATTACTCCAAAGAGATCTCCTAGAAAATATCCTTTCCAGTTAGTTTATGGGAAAGATGCAATCTTCCCTACCAATTTGGCCTTCTCTGTTTTAAAATTCCTACAGGATTCAACAGACGAACCTCATGATTTTTCAAGGAGAATAAATCAGATTATTGAACTAAATAAAAATAGAGATGAAGTTCAATACAAATTGAAAAAATATCAAAATCAAATGAAGAGCCTGTTTGATAGAAGAGCCAGGGAAAGGGACTTCAAGAAAGGTGATCTAGTTCTAAGATGGGATTCCATGATAGAAGAAAAGGGAAAACATGGCAAGTTTGACAACATGTGGTTTAGACCTTTAGCAATTGCTGAAGTAAAGGGAAACAACACTTTTGTGCTATAAAATCTTGAGGGGCTATATTCCACTTACCCTGTAAATGGAAGGTTTCTCAAACATTACATTTAGTACTGAGAAGTTGAAGTAGATTTCATTACTACCATTGTAAAAACTCTAGTTTCTTATACTTTTCAAGCTGTCAGTGTGATTTTTTACAGCAAAAGACTCCATAGCCCGAGGAGAAGGCATATGGATCCATAGGTTCTCTGCATTCTACAGGAGAAAGCAGTCCCCAGATGGAGCCAATTTTGTAGCCTTTTTTTTGTTTTGGTAGGTTAAAATAAAATAGTCCAAAAAATGGAAATATTTTTCAAAAAAAAAATGTTAAGCTAGGATATGGACAAAAAGAATATTGAATAAAATTGTTAGGAAATATTTTGATACTAGTTTATTTAATCCAATTATATAGTTTAATCATAATTGGATTTGTTTTAAATTGATTGTCATAGGTAGAAAATAAAATTGGCTCAACAGTTTAATCTAAGCCAATGGAGAGAATAAGGTATAGAGGTAGATTATTCATGAAAAGAAATATTGGGTTGCTATCTTAAATGCACCCAACTAAGTGAAGAAAAAATGTTATGGCAAGTAAAGGGTACGTAGAAGAAAGGTTGCAGAAGTACAAGGTTAGTGAAGCATAAGCACATTCATCATGCTTAATCCAAGGTTTCAATGTGTAGGAGTAGTTATGAAAGTGAAAGGATGTTCACAAGTTGATTTAATTAACTTCCCATCATTTCATTTCATCCCCCACTACATACCTACTAATTTCCCCATTATCCCATCATTTCTTGTTAAAATACCATTTTCCCTTCATTTCACCCTTGCCCCTTAGTTTCACACATTTCCCTAGAAAATTACCCTCCAAAGGTCATTTCCCAACCCAAAACCCCTTTTCCTTAGTGTGAAATCCTTTCCCCTTGAAAAAATCACTTTCCCCTTATTCATTTCCTTATTTCACCAAAAAAACCCATAAAACCCCTTTATTCTATGTTTAAATTCCCCCCCACCCCCACCCCGCATTATTTAACTTTAACTCTGCCATTCATTTTTTCTTGATATAAATCCTTTTAGCCCACCACCCTTGGTGTAGTTAATAAACCTTCACTATATTTTAACCCTGGTCCCACTATATTAAACCCGCTCATTATATTTTCAACCCACACTTTCTTCATTGAATTAATTACTAATCACTTGTAACTAACCATTGGGCCCCACTAATCTCTTTTGATTTCCCTCTGTGCATCTCAATTGCACAACGACCCTCTGATCATCTGCTTCAAAATCCAACGACCCACATCCATATCGCGCGCTCCCGATGTCCGATAGTTAAAAGTCTAAGAGCACACAAGATTCATGGTTTTGCTCGAGCCCCTTTCGGTTACGTGGCAGCTTTAGGTTAACTCGCATACTCTCATAAAAAAACTTCCTGAGTGCCAAAAGTGGTGCGATGAACCTTAATACTGCCTCCCCACATGGGCCGAAACCATCCACTATTCATTCTGAAATTCCGCGTCAATTCTAGTAATTACCCGTTAAAACGCCAAAGACCCTTGTTTTCACTCTTTTCACTCGATCCTTACTACATCACCCTAAGCATCTGCAACCCAATTTCACCATTGTTAATCTCCAGAACATGCTCCGAACTCTGTCCACATACTTTCCTGTTCCCTGAAACCATTATCACCTCCCTACCAACCTGTGTTTTTATTAATAAATTATTTTATTTTGCAAGGTGATTAGAAGGCCAAAATCTTGAATAAACATTTTTTATATAAGTTCCAAAACCTATTTACTCCAAGATTCATAAAGAAATCTACTCTAAAGGCTTTATTTAGAAGGAAAAGACAATTATACACAGAGTAGAAGAAATCATTTACACAGAGGCAGTAATTGTTAAAACAAAGATAAATCAACAACAACATATCACATTTTCACATGAAGTCAAATAGGTCTTTAGTGAAATTCACTTTTACTAAAGACATAAATGCAAGGTAAGAGTAAAAGATGTCAGATGATGTGATTTACTTTGACTAGTAAACGTAAAAGCATGTGACAGAGCATTCATGGTAAAAGGCTAAATAGAGGAGACATATAAAGAAATACAAGTCAAAGTGTATCAGATGAAAGGTCATCATTAAATATGACATCCAGCATGAAAATCGAACAACATTCAGCTTTTGGAGGAACAATCATCTAGCTTCAACAATTTTCAGTTTTTTCAATGATAGTCACCAATAACGCAGCATCAAAATAGTGTCAGATCAACTAGTAGTCTTTATTTTGATTTTATAATAATCTATTTTTGTAAAAATAGTTTAGGATATTTTCTTAGTTCTACTATTGTATAAATAACACTATTCACGAGTTATTAAGGGTTGCACCCTTAATGAAGCATTTCTAAACATTTGATGTACTTGACTTTTCTAGATCATTAATACAAAGCAAAGGATTCTGAATTTTGTTTTACACAGTTTGTGTTTTCTGTAAGTTTTTCCAGTATTACTCATTATGTTTTTCTTCATATTCTTATTTCTTACAGAGATAACTAGGTAGGAATAATTGGGTTTCAATCTATTCCTATAAGCTTTTGAAGCGATAATCTATAAAGAGAATGAATTAATGGATTGTTTGTTTAATTAATTCCCTCTGAATCAATAAATCATTAGCATCTTTTCTAAGCTTGAGCATATTCTCTTAAACCTTTTGAACATAGTTTAAAGGTTTTCATACTTATGATTATTTAATTTTCAATTTCAAAACTGTGATAATCATATTATTTCTTTGTTTCTACTCGCCACCATAGAAGCTATATCATTGTGTGAAATTTTATAGCAACTGTCTGCTTTGATATTAATATTATTCACAACTACATTACAATGTTACATATGTTTCATACATTGGTCCTCCAAATTAAAACAAAACCCCTTAAACAATTATCTTAGATGCTTTGGCATGATAGCTGACCATTATCATCTCAGAGATACAACATAGCACATTTTGTTTTTATTTTGATTTCGTTGTTCGAACAACTGAACGTCTATCGTTCAATTGATTGAACAACATTTTTGTTTTTGATTGATTCGTTGTGCAAATGATTGAACGATTTTCATTCAATTAATTGAACAACAATTTTTATTTTCTATTTTGATTTTGGCAATTGAACCACACCTTTTAAGAGCTAGATTGTGAAATTTTCTCATTTTTCTCTTGATGATTATGCCATTTTCTTCTTCTTTTGTATTTCAAATAAGAACCATTTGCATTGATTTGTGCCTCTTCTAACCAAAAATGGTAATAACAATATCATTATGACTTCTAAAAGCCTTTTGTTGGTTATCGTTATCCATAAGCTAATACGGTGTATATTTACAATGGTTGTCCGAACATCTTTTCTTTTGGACACATAATGAAATGATTCATTATTTTTAACCCATGTCGGCTTATGTTGACACTTTCAAATGGACAAAACTCATTGATATAATGTTAAGGGGATAAAAGTATAACACTTCCATTAGCACCTTCTTACTTCTTACACCATCCCTAACTCTTAAGGAGCAAATGAGCTTCCCGTTTTCTACAAGAAAGATTCCAAAAGCAAAATAATAGCAAAATGCATAAAAAATTGTCCAAAGAGGATAGGGGGTCTCATCACGAGCCAGCCTACCATGATCATAAGTATGTAATAGGTGACATTCCAATTTGGCTACCAAACCAAGGCAATGACCTTCTTGATAATTAATTTGTCAGAAAAATAGGGGGTCTCATCACGAGCTAGCCTGATCATTTTTGTTATAGCCCGGCGAGTGGAACTATGGTTATCTGGTCATCATGCCAGTGTAGTGGTCCCTTTGTGACAAAAGAAAGAACAATTAACTGTAGGAAGGGCTCTGGCTCATTTGGGGGGGTTAAAAAGCAACCCTGTCGAGGCTATGAATGCTTGCTGGCAGCAGTGGCTCTGCTTGTGGTATTGAAGTATTATCTTATATGGAAATATGGCATCTACCTCTTATCACCTATGACTTTATTTCTAACAAAAATTTCCACTTGGTAGCACTTTTACAAGCAAAAGAAGCATGGTGACTTTAATCTATATTTATCATATTTCATATGTCTAAGCATTAAATGATAGTGATTAAACATAAACCATCGATTATGATTATGTGATTAATTTGCTTACAGTAAAAATCATTGACATAATGACTTAATATTGTTGTTTTTATTTGATTTTGCCAATTCACGTCTGACGGTTATATCGCTTAAATGCTTTACTAATTTGTGTGCTATGTTCTTTAGATTGGTTTTTGGCATTTATTTCGCATTGGTTTATTTGCCTGTTTTCTGCGTGCTGAAAGGACGAGGACACCCTTTTCTCGTTAGAGGGGGGATGGCTTGCGTATGGATGGCACATATTCCAGTTATGGATAACTGTGTGACAATCATTCGGATTGCCTTCTGAGTACAAATTGCATGATAAGCAGGAATGTGTAATAATTAGCAGAAAAATCTGATTGGTCAAAGAATGGCAGCCATTATGGTGGGCATGCGAACATACGATTTTGCGTTAAGTATGGCTGACAAGATGAAAAACTTAACTAAAAATGATAATAATAATCCAAGTAGCATCATTTCCTTGACAGTTTTTGTAATATACATTGTTGTTGTGTTGCATTACAGGGGTAAAGCATAGTTGTATACAGAAGAACCAGACTCAAGTGTAGCAGCTATGGGCAGAAGAGAAATTCACAGTGAGCCTTCAGTATTGATGGTGTCGGATCAAGCCCGCGAAATCCTTGAACGTGCTAGCTAGCTGCAGTATTTAAATAGATTGCATCGATTCCATGAAGAGCTAATGCTAGAATTTCTGCAAAATCTGCAGAACAGTAGTACAGTGGTCAAAGGCATAAGCATGGTGGTTTCTAAAGAAGTCCTGGTCCAAGTCACCCGAATTCTAGCACAAGGGGCAAAATTAGTAGACAAATGTGTCCTTTTATACAACACAATTGAAGCATTTCAGGACCTAGGTGAGCAGTTGGTACAGACCAGGAAAGGAATTCATCCTTCGGCATTACAACCCCCATGGAAAAAGCTGGTGGTCATTGTCCAAAGATATATCACCTACGATGGTCGGCATGATGTGGTAAAGCTCCAACAACTGAAAGTCCTAGCCATTTTAAAGAAAAGAATTTTAGTTAATTTACCATTTTATCTAAATTCCTTATTACACGATGTTGCCCAATGGTTAAGGACAACTAAGGACCCACATAGTGTAGTCAACCATCATGGGTTAGTTAAGTTAATCACCACAAATAGATTGGCACAACAATAATTAACATGGGATAGTATCATAAATCCTACCTTGGCTCCACCCTCAGAAAATGAGGAAACATAGTAGCAAGGGCCAAGAACCCCAGGCCCAAATAAAATATTAAATTGAAAGAGCCCCTCTACACCCCTAGAATCAGCTAAGCGTAGATGCTCGATAAGAGTAAAAGCCCAATGGCACATTCCAATCCAAGTAGAGGAAGCTAGACCATCTCACACACCTCCTCTTAGTCCTCAATACCCTCCTTTGCAAGACTACGACGAGGAAGTGGCAAGGGTTTTGGGAAGCATGGGAGTGTTTAGCGAAGGTAGGGAACAACCAGGGAACACTAAAAAACAGACTATACTCCTGACTGGTCGGTCCCTGGTGACAATTTTGGTCATGAACAAACCCATCCATGCACTGATGCCATGGAGAAAAATAGGGAGTCAATTCCTGCTATGGAAACACCCTTGAAGCCGAGGAACATCAAGAAATGACTAGGAGAAAGGAAACTCAAGCCATAAGCATCAGTCCAATGCACCCCCCAGCAGAAGGAAACCCTGAAGGTGAAAACTTGAGAGATTGCAATCAACCAAGTGATATTCCCTTTTCAAAGACCCCTGTGGACGAGACCTACCAAGGAGAAGACCACGAGAATGATGAATTTTTAGGAGATACCATTGCATTGGGATCTCCTGAAAACAAAAAGAATAATAATTATGAGTTGGAAGGAGAAATTCCACCAGAAAACACAGTTCCAATTGGGAACATTCCCGATGATGACATAGTGTAGCCTGTACAGGTAGTAGAAGGTAATGTAGCTCCAGATGAAAGCCCTAGAGTAGAAGAGCCCTACAGAGCTAAGCTTAAAAAGGTGCTCAGAAAATACAGAAAATAGAAGCAAGTCATCAGGCAACTGAAATATTGGTTAAAAGAAGCAACCAGAATGAGGAAATTGAAAGAAGAAATGGAAAATGCAGGAACACAAACAGAACAATGTTCTACGAAGGATGCTAAGGCTCAGACATAGTTTCTTGAGGTTTGCCCAAAAGAAACACAAACTGAGCCAACTATGAGAGAATATATTGCCATACAAAATGAGGAGCCCTGTATCTCTTCACAGGGAACTCAAACGACCTACCCCACTACGGAAATTGTTGTCCAAACTGATATTGAAGAAAATGTTCAAATTGATTGTGTAATTCTAGAAGCAACTGAAGCTGCTATGCAAACTGACCCTGTGGAGACCTAGGATGCAAGGGTCCAAATAGATGAAACACCCCTTTACACCCCCTTGGTTAGAGAGGTCGTTATTAGAAAATTACAGAATGAGCTTCTGATAGTTCACCAAGAACTAGCTCAACACAAGGAAAAGGTGGTCCCTCTACATGAACACCAAGGGCTAAAGAAGAAATTTGAAGCACTTCCCAGGACAGAAGACGAGACTTTTGCTCAATATAAGGCTGAGCAAAAGAAGGTTGAAAAATTAGAGGGTCAATTGCAAAAAGCCAGAGAGCAAATGGATATTGTTTGTTCTCTCTATTCAGACACTCTATCTTGTTGAGCTCCTACCACCAATTATGCTTTATTTCTTATGGAAAGATACCTCCTGTTAAAATTTAAGGACATTACAGCTGGTAAACTGACAAAAACCAAAACCACTCCCGATTTTATTAAATGTTTCAGAGAACACAATGAGAAGGTTCAGTGCCTCCTTTGTGAGCTCTACATGCATAATTTTGTTTTAGAGGATGATAGGGACTGCAATCCTACCCCTTTTATAGGAGACATTCAATTTCAAGCATTCCTCTCATTTGCTACTAATCAGCACATTCAAAGGGCGTGAGTATGGCATTGATCTATGGGTCAGAGGAGAGCCTACACAGCCATTACTCCTATCTATCCAGCATAAGCAGTTTATGAAAAAAGACAGTGTCATAGGAAAATTTGCGCCAATCCATACTGATATCATTTAGGCCAGAAAAGAATACATCCAGGACATTAAAGAAGAAGCCTTGGCTGCATCAAGGTAAATATGAGAAGTTTCTAGTAACACTGTGAGGGGCCGAAAGTCATTTGGATATGTAACTTCCAAACTACCTCTTCCCATTTTTATAAATATAGCAATATGATTTTAACAATGGGGCTAGATTGGATAGGATGCCACTACAAAACCCCAATCTTATGGTACCCTCCTAATCAATATCATAGTGATTATAACTTAAAATATCATTAGGTAACCTAGGCTTTCATTTTTCCTTAAGCAAAAGAATGGTTTTATGAATTACAGGGAGGAAGTATATCCTGCTTATTCCCTCACTCAGTTGCATCTAAACTATATGCTTGCACAAGGACATACAATAAGGTAAGCTGGGGAGTATGATGGGACAGGAAAAAGGTATGGTTTCTCTTCATCAAATGCTTCATTTATCATTCATCCTTATAATATTATATCTGTTTATAGATTAAAATGAGGGAAATATCAGCTAAAGTTGGAAGAAACCATTTGGTGATAGAATAAGCGAATTTAGCATGAAAAATTGATTCTTTATTATCTTTGTATGCATAGATGTGATTGGGCAAAAGTTGTTCAGTTGGTAGAATAGCATGAAGCCATAAAAGTGAAAGCCATGATGTCAGGGGCAGACAAGGAAGCGGAAGATTAGTTTGAACACTGTTATTTTATCATATGCTTAGATTTTATATTGCGAAATCCTCAGGATCCCCTGATCCTGAGGATTCGCTTTTAACCAAGTTTCGCTTTTATGTTATATATAGGGTCGAAAGGAAACTAGATACAAGTTCAGACTTTTAATTTGTAATTATTCTTTTTTGAAGCATAAACATTGTTAATTCAGTGACTCTGTCAACTGTTACTTGAAGTTAATGAAAGAAGGTTGTGTTTGATACATCTCCGTATTCGGAGTTTTTATTAAGCAGAGGCTTCTAGAGAATCTGGGCCAAGTCACAACAAGTTCCACTACTCCTTTGTGTTATAGTTTTATTTTCAATCTTTGCAGTTGATTTACTGTTCAGTTATTTCATTTATCATGAAGATTTGTGATATACTTAAGTAGCACTTTGATTGGAATGAGTGAATGTGTGTTTAATTGTTGTTCATTTGAATAGATGTTATCATAGATCTTGAAAGACAAGATTGATTAACTTCTATAGTTTGCAACATAGAATGTTTATCATTTAGGAATCCTTTATCATTGTTGTTGTTCACTTACCGATTGTTTAATTACCGATTGTTGCTTGTTCTTCACTTATTATTGTTGTTCAATTGAGTAATGTAGATTGATTTGGGTTGTTATAGATTCATAGTGTTATTTGACAGTCATAGTTTCTTTACTTGATTAAGTGTGATTAGTCTCAAGCTTATTTGAATGATTCTAAGTATAATTCTTATTTGCATTCAGTTTCAATTAGGTTTGAAACAAGTTGCATAGAATTACTTGGTGTGTTATGAGCATTTCTTTCATAGATAGTTCTTTTGAGAATTGTGTGAGTTGAAATTAAGAATTAGCCTTTAGTGATTACAACGATTCATCATTAGATAACCTCTAGCTTCACTGCACCTACTGTGTTGGCACTCTTGAAATAGAAAGACTTACCTCAGGTTGACAACTAATGTAGGGATTAAGATTACCTATAAAAAGACATCTTAGTGAGCCAATAGTGTGCATGCACCCCATGGTAACATCTTGCTTAAGCAAACTCTTGCCTCTGTTGCATCCAGGAGCATTGGTGTGGCTCCTTCATCCAATTCGTCTGCTAGCATGTGCATGGTCTTCTTGGTGAAACCGAATTGGCAACACACTAATGTATAGTGTCCATGTTAATCTTCTAGTGTTTTCTAGTGGTCATGTACATCAAATGTCACCTACATGCTCATCTCTAGTTGGACATGTTACTTGTCTTCACCTTGGTGAGTGTGCTGAATGGGTTGGATTGCATGTGTGTGCATAATGACATGCATGTTGCTGAATCACTTGCATGCGATCAACATCACTGCTCACAATGTCTACTCTGTGCCAGCTGCTATGATGGATCTATAACTTGTATGGGTGCAGTTTCATCTGTGAGTGCATGTTGTGCCCCCTGCTATTCCTATTCCTCCTGTAACTCATTCGCTTATCTGTGCAGCTCATATTCTTCCTTGAGTTGTTGCTTCAACACATGGAACTCCTTCTTTGTTCCATTCTTTGTCTTCACACGATTGCACTGTCACCTCATAGCCTGAGTGTCCAAAGTTTCTTTCATCATTAATGGATCTGCTTGAGCTTGCAACTTTGTTCTGCCTCCATGTTGTCAACAACCTTCTTCTCACATTCATTGCATTTGGTATGTTTCCTTTAACAATTATTAATGATGTTGCTCGCTATGATGCTACTATCGTCATATCTTGATGTCCTTGTCTATGAATAACTTGATGTCTTCATGAGTAAGCAAGCTCATAGACACTTGATCGACTACATCCCAAGCGTGCTCTGAATAGTGTCTTTGACTATGCTCTCCTGGAAACCATTATGCATGTGTTGCTGAGAGGCAGATGAACACCTGCGATACCTGGGGACATGGAAACACTCATAGCAATTAATCTGTCAGTTAAAAACCAAAATGAACTTGAGAAATGACTTGCAACATACGTGTGTGACCGATCATGAAGGCCATGCAATTTCCGGAGAGAGGCTAGGAGACTGACTGCCAAGACTATGCAAGGCATAGCCTGGGCTAATGGGAGGATGATTGATTGTTGGAACTGCACAATGCACAGCCTAGTCTGGGTACTAACTGCTAGAATTACGCAACACGCAATCTCAAATGGTAATGGTTGCAGGCTCAGTGACAACATTCCGCAATTTTCTGAGCCAGTAGTCACTATCCCTTAGAATTTCACAATGCAAGACTAGAGGATAGTCACTGGGCAGAAATGTTCATTTCTAGAGAGAAATACAGAGCCTTCCCTCTTAGGATTGCATAATTCTATCTTGCTGAGACAGAGTTCGAGCCAAGGCTAC
The DNA here is from genome assembly GCA_000404065.3 of Pinus taeda. Lineage (NCBI taxonomy): Eukaryota > Viridiplantae > Streptophyta > Pinopsida > Pinales > Pinaceae > Pinus > Pinus taeda. The sequence continues at coordinate 131,111 of APFE031734882.1, read as the reverse complement.
CCAAAATCGCCGACGAGCAACTGAAAGTGAAGTGAATGTCGATGCATGGCGATGTTGATCGTAAACATAAGTGAATGATCATGCATGCAAACAATGAATGATAGATTTAGAAAACAGAACAACATGCATGTGAGTGAGGTGAGTCGTTGAATTAGCGACCATTCGTGAAAAACAGTTTCATGCATGTGACAGCAGTGAGATGTTAATGAAAATGGAAATGGTGCTTGTAAAATCTAGTACATATCAAAGCGACAACAAGCACTCACTTAAATCAAGCAGACAATGTTCATACGAAGTGATTCGAATCACATCCATAGAAATACTGTCAATAACCATGACTGAATCAGGTCAAACAAATCTCTAATGAAATCTAAAACAACATCAAAAACACCTGGAACTAATGGCCATGGCAACCGACATGGAACGACGAGGACATCGGTCAAATCACGCTGACCAAGGCCCATGGAGACCACACAAGTGGCCAAAGTAGCCCCTGGGAGCCCCGAAACAGGAAAATGAGGTGATTTTTGATGCGCGATTAGCACCTAGTGCTAATATTATATCGTTGGGTGAACAGTGCCAAAATGGGAAAGCCCGAGCACCTGGTCGCATGGGGCAACCAGTGGACCGCGGGTAGAAAAAGGAAAAAGAGCTAAAGTACAAAGGTGGGACCCATGCCCTGGAAACCGACGGTTTTGATCGAGGCACCCTTGAATGGTAAGAGGTTTTGGATAGGAGCGGAGCGATCCCATACATTGATCGACACGTGGCGGCAAAGGAGAGAGAAACCTGACATTGATCGCATGCTATCGGTTGAGCAAGTCAACCACGCTCGACGTGCGTATGACATCGGATCTTGAGGAGCCCAAATCAGATGGCTGAGATTGCGCCTGATAGAAAGAAGCAGAATTGACATGGAATTAAGCCATGTTCTAAAGGGATTTGGAATCCATTTGACCACCACGGTGGAGAAAGAATGTATCCACGACATAACCGAAGAAATGAATCGACGATCAGGCTGGCACTATTCTGATGGGGACACGTGGCCACTTCTCGAGCGTTAATGCTAATGCTGAATAGGGAACTCCAAGCGCAGCTGCAGAAAGAAAATTGACGTAGGCGGGAGAGGAACCGAACAGGCATAGGGATCGAATGGCTAAAGCCATGAACAGAGACAGTCGAATAGAGGGGAACAGAGAGGAGTTCGAGCGACGAAGAGAGATAGTGAACAGTGCACCCTAAGAGGAGGACTGAACATAGAGAATAGTAAATCCAAGCAGAGGAGACAGAGGGCCAAGCTAACCATAGGCAGCATCAAGCACCAGAGAGCTTGAAGATTCAAGCCTTCCCATAGGGGAATCTATTCGGACTAAGCATCACATTTGGCTCTTTCCATTGTAGACCAAGGGTCATAGAGCTGGTAGGAAGAAAAAGAGTCTGTGAACTCTGAGTGGCTTGGGAATTCCAAGAACCACCCTACCTAGCAAAATCTGCTTCAGGAGAACTCACATTGAGGCCTTGTATCGTAATTTCTCTTCTATAAGACACAATAAAGCAAGGCCACCACTAAAGCTGGACTGGAGATGTAGCCCTGGAGAATAGGGTGAACGCCTTATTAAAAATTGTTTGTGTCTTTATGTTTCTTACTATATTTCTCTGTTGTCTTTCCATTTAAATGTCTGTGTATTGGCAATTTGATCGATTCATTGCTTGAATAACACAGAACACACACTAGCACATGAGTCTGTAATACCTTTTGTTTAATAAATCTTCAACTAAGGTAACTCATAGGGTGATTATCAGATCAAGTGGTATCAGAGCTCTAGGCTATAAAGTTAGACAATCTTGTGGTGGTTTAGTTGTTAATGCTCACTAGATTAAAGCTCAAATTAGGAGAAGGAGAGTTGGTGGAAACTAATCATGAAATTGGGAGAGTCTATTCTTGGAAGACAATGTCAGAGGAAGCTTCTATAGGGCCAGACCCTCAATTCATAGAAATTTTCCTAGCTATAAAGTCTATGGTAGAAGAAATGTATAGGGACTTTAGAAAGCATAAGGATGAAGATTCATCAGGCTCTAAACAAGATAAAGAAGAAGATGAATCTCATTCCCATGACTGCTCAAAAGGAAAGGGAAAAGAAGAAAGCTTCCCTACACCTCCTAATAGCCTTGTGCATGATAAGAAAGCATCCTTGATTAAACTAGATGTTAAATTTGATTTGCCTATATATGATGGAGAGCTAAATGCTGAAAAGTTGGATAATTGGATTAGACAAATTGATGTGTATTGCAGAGTACAGAACATAGACTCGGACAAGAGTAAGATTCAGTTAGTGAGCCTATGCCTAGGAGGCACTGCCTTGGTTTGGTGGGAAGGTAAAACCCAAGCTGATATGAAGAGGCATGGTAAGACCATTGCTGTCTGGAGTGAATTCATTGGTGCAATCAAAAAACAGTGCTATACATTGGCCTACATGCAACAAACCATGATGAGTTGGCAAACTCTTCAGTAGTTGAAGGGGCAAAGTGTGCAAGGGTATAGTCAAGAGTTCAGAAAGAGAGCATTGATGTTGGGCATCTCATTAGACTACCTAGAAACTCTTCTGAAGTACATTGGTGGTCTACACAGCTACATGAGGCATACCATCCTCATGTTTAATCCCACTAGTATGGATGAAGTATCTGTACAAGCTACTCATCTAGAAGCTAGAGGAAAGAATGGAAATCCAGAAGTTGGGGGACCATCCCAACCCACTGTAAGCAAGAGCAAGGAGAAAAGAAAGAAGAAGTGGAAAGCAGGGAAGGCTAAAGTTGCACAGAAAGGCAAATCTTCATGCACTCACTATAAAAAGGAGGGGCATGATGATGAGCACTGTTGGATTCTGCATCCAAAGCTGAGAACTAAGAAGTCCGAGGGCAAGAAGAAGAAGACTGTTGTATCTATTCAGAAAGATTTGGGGTTGGACTCGGGAGATGAAACAATCATTACAGCCATGAGTGTAAAAAGGTAAGAATTTTGAAGCATCTACTAGTAGTTTTCTGCTCTATCTGCTATTGATGAAGAACATGAGAGAAAAAGACATGAGCTTTTCCATATTCAAGTTGTTTCCAAAAATCAAAAGATTGATACTTTTTCTGATAGTGGCTCACAAGTAAATCTAATTTCTAAAGCAATTGTACAGAATTTGGGATTAGCAACCACACCTCACAAGAAACCATACCCATTAGGTTGGTTGAATGATAAAGCACAACTACAAGTGACTAGACAATGCAAACTCAAGTTTTCTTTTGGGTCAACATTATCGATGAGGTTGAGTTAGATGTAATTCCTTTGGATATATGTGGAATTGTTTTAGGAAGTCCTTACTTGTATGATAGAAAGGTTATTTTTTATAGAGCTGAGAACAAGTATCTACTTGTTAAAGATGGAATCAAATATTTTGTAAGAGCTCATAAGCTCAAGAATAATTATACTCTCATAAACTCAGGATAGATGAAAAGAATGATAAATTCATGCAAAAAATTATTACTAATGGTTGTAAAGGAAAAGACACCTAATAAAACCAATGTATTTGCGGGTTGTAACGCTGATCAACAAGCTGATATAAAAAGGATTGTTTTAGAGTATGATGTCTTATTTCAAGAACCTAAATGTCTGCCACCCAAAAAGGGAATAGTACATGATATTATTTTGCAGCAAGATGTTCCTTTGCCTAACATTGGGATGTACAGGATGTCTGCTTTAGAGAGTGCTGAAATCAAGAAGCAGGTGCAGGAGTTGCTCGTGAAAGGGTTCATCAGGCCTAGCACATCACCATGTGGGTCACCAATCGTTTTGATGAGAAAGAAAGATGGCTCATGAAGAATGTGCATTGACTACCGAGCACTGAATAAGATAACAATCAAAAATCATTATCCCATTCCTCGCATAGATGATCTTTTAGATCAATTGAAAGAAGTTGTTTATTTCACCAAGCTAGATTTGCACAGTGGATACCATCAGGTCAGAGTTGCAGAGAAAGATGCATGGAAGACTGCTTTCAAAACAAAGCATGGATTGTATGAATGGCTGGTTATGCCTTTTTGCCTAACTAATGCTCCTGCTACTTTCATGAGACTAATGAATGATGTACTCAAACCTTTTCTTGATTATTTTTTTATTGTATATCTGGATGACATTCTAATTTTTAGTAAAACGTGGGAAAAACATTTAAAGCATGTTAAGCAGACATTAGATGTTTTGAAAAGAGAAAAAATTTATGTTAAACTCTCCAAATGTGGATTTGGTAAAACTCTCTAGATTATTTGGGTCATATAGTAGGGGGAGGTGAATTGAAAATAGATCCCTCTAAAGTGGTAGTCATTGTAAACTGGCCTAAACCCAAGTCTGCTACAGAAGTGAGAAGCTTCTTAGGAGCATCACAGTATTGGAGGAAGTTCATCTCAAATTTTTCCTCAATTGTAGCTCCCTTACATGCTTTGACAATATTGAACAAGGTGTTTCAGTGGGGAGGCAAACAGCAAAAATCCTTCGACACCTTGAAAGAAAAAATTAGTACAGCACCTGTACTAGCACTACCAGATCTACGAAGACCATTTGAGATCCAAACTGATGCCAATGACTATGCCATGGGAGCAGTGTTGACACAGCATGGTAAACCCATATGTTATCATTCTGAGACTTTTAATCCTACAGTAGTTAACTATCCTACATATGATAATGAATTGTATGCATTAGTTCAAAGTGTGAAAAAGTGGAAACATTACTTAATGGGCAAAGAAACAGTAATACATACTGATCATCAACACACTTCAATATCTACACTCCCAAACTAAGTTGCAACAATCAAGACATTACAGATGGATGGGTTTTCTACAATAGTTTCATTTAGTCATCAAATATAAAAGGGCATACATAACAAGGTTGCAGACATGTTATCTAGACCCATTATAAATGCATCTACCATACTCAAGCATAATTATGTGCTGCATGAAAGATACATAGAATAGTATTCTTAGGACTTGGACTTTAAGGATGTATATGAAACTTTGAGTCAAAGAAAAAGAGTAGAAGAATTGGACTATCATGTGAAGGACCGACTCTTATATCATTGTAGGAAACTCTGCATTCCACAAACTGAGAGAACAAAGATAATTAGGGAAGCACACACTTCTCTGATATCAGGTCACTTTGGGGTAAGTAAAACAGTTGCACAACTACAAAGGTTCTGCTATTGGCTGAAAATGAGTGAGACAGTTTCTAGATATGTAAAGGGGTGTGCTATGTGTGCTAAAAGCAAGCCCAACAATAGAAAACTAGGCTTGTACACTCCCTTGCCAGTTCCTTCTCACCCTTGTGAAAGCATTTCCATGGATTTCGTTGGAGGACTTCCTAAATCTAGGAAAGGCCATGATTATCTATATGTTGTTGTGGATAGATTCAGCAAAATGTGTATTTTGATCCCCTGTAGTAAATAGATTACAGTTGAATAAACTGCAAGATTGTTCTTTGAATATGTATGGGTTCATTTTGGATTACCCACTTCTATTGTATCTGATCGAGACACCCGATTTGTGGGGAAGTTTTGGTCAAGTCTATGGGAACTAATGGACGCCAAATTAAAGAAAATCAAAGCTTTTAATCCACAAACAGATGGCCAGACAGAAGTAGTTAACATGACAGTGATCCAGTTACTGAGATGATATTGCAGCAAACACCCTAAGCTTGGGATGAACACTTGTGCTATGTGCAACATGCTTACAATAGAGCCAAACACTCTTCTACATAGAGATCTCCTTTTGAGACTTGTTTTGGTTTCATACCAAGGTCTACTTTGGATTTTGTCTTTGGTAAAGATGCCATGGTTGATAGACATAGTGATGTGGACAAGGCAACTAGGTTCATTGAACAGATCTAGGAGATCCACCAAGTAGTACAAGAACAGCTGGAAAAGAGCCAAGCCAAGTACAAGGCTAGGCATGATAAGCATCAAATGGAGCATAGTTTTCAAGTTGGAGACCAAGTCTGGCTGTATATCAGCAAAGACAAGATGCAAGGTGAAGGTAAAAAGCTAAAACCTATCAGGTATGGACCCTTCAGGATACTTCAGAAGATTGGTGAAAATGCTTTTCACCTTGATCTACCATCTTACATGCACATCTACTCTGTCATGAATGCAGATTGTTTGAGGTTGTTTGAACCTTCAATGATTGAGGACCCTAAAGAGCAGAGTCAATTACCTTCTGTTGATGACCTGCTACCTAAATATCTTAGTGAATTATAGGAAGACACAGTGTTGGACAGGAAGGTGAGGGCAACATGTAGTGGACAAGTGGAATACCTCAGGATTAGGCTTAGAGGTTCAAAGCCGAGCAATGCGAAGTGGATTGAGATTGGAAAAGTGAGACAACAGTTTCCTCACTTAGTCAATGCTTGAAGAAAACCAACTTTTGGTGGTCCAAAAGCTTTTTCAATAGGAAGGCCCTGATCCGAATTGGATCCATAGAAAGACTGTCAAGAACCATGACTGAATCAAGTCAAACAAATCTCTAATGAAATCCAAAACAACATGAAAAACACCTGGAACCAGTGGCCATGGTAGCTGACGTGGAACAATGAGGACCTCAGTCAAAGCGCGTTGACCAAGGCCCATGGAGACCACACAGGCAGCCAAAGTATCCCTTGGGAGCCCCAGATCGGGAAAAGGAGGTGATTTTTAATGCGCGATTAGTGCGCTAATCGCACATCGTTGGGCGAATAGGGCCAAAATGGGAAAGCCCGAGCACCTGGTCGCGTGGGGGAACCAGCAGACCACGGGTAGAAAAAGGAAAAAGTGCTAAAGTACAAAGGCGGGACCTGCGCCCTAGAAATCAGCAGTTTTGATCGGGGAGCCCTTGAATGGTAAGAGGTTTTGGACAGGAGCGGGGCAATCCCATACACTGATAGACTCCTGGCGGTAGAGGAGAGAGAAAATTATCGTTGATTGTGCGCTATCAGTCGAGCAAGTCAACCGTGCTCGACGTGCGTATGACATCGGATCTTGAGGAGCCCAGATCAAACGGTTGAGAATGTGCCCAACAGAAAGAAGCAAAATCAGCAGGGAATTAAGCCACGTTCTAAAGGGATTTGGAATCCGTTTGACCACCATGGTGGAGAAAGAATGTATCCATGACATAACCGAAGAAATGAATCGATGAGTAGGCTAGCATTGTTCCGATGGGGACACGTGGACACTTCCCAAGCATTCGTGCTGATGCCGAATAGGGAACTCCAAGCGCAGCTACAGAAGGAGAATCGACGCAGGTAGGAGAGGAACCAAACAAGCATAGGGATCAAATGGCTAAAGCCATGAACAAAGACAGTCGAACAGAGGGGAATGGAGAGGAGTCCGAGCAACCAAGAGAGAGTGAATAGTGCACCCTAAGAGGAGGACTGAACACAGAGAATAGTAAAGCCAAGCAGAGGAGACAGAGGGCCGAGCTGACCACAGGTAGTGTCGAGCACCAGAAAGCTTGAAGGTTCAAGCCTTCCCATAGGGGAATTTGTCCAGACTGAGCATCACATTTGGCTCTTTCCACTGTAGACCAAGGGTCACAGAGTTGGTAGGAAGAAAAAGAGTTTGTGAACTCTGAGTGGCTTGGGAAATCCAAGAACCAGCCTACCTATCAAAATCTGCTTTAGGAGAACTCACATTGAGTCCCTGTATCGTAATTTCTCTGCTGTAAGACACAATAAAACAAGGCCACCATTGAAGCTAGACCAGAGACGTAGCCCGAGAGAATAGGGTGAACTCCTTATTAAAAATTGTTTGTGTCTTTGTGTTACTTACTGTATTTCTCTATTGTCTTTCCATTTAAATGTCTGTGTATTCGCAATCTGATCGATCCGTTACTTGAATAACACAGAACACACACTAGCACATGATTCTGTAATACCTTTTGTTTAATAAATATTCGACTAAGGTCACTCATAGGGTGATTATCAGATCACGAAGAGAAACACAAAAAGCACTAGAAATGCAACACAAGACGTGGAAAGCAGGCTTACCCCAAAATAATTGAGTTGAATGTGCCAATAACTCCTAGATGCAATGTGAGATGTCAAAGTTGCAAGATTGATGTGAGGAATGAGCTCTTTAGTGTCTGGTTGATAAGTTTTGATAAAATTGAGGTTGTGATGCACATGCCACAAATCTAGGGAAAGTGACACTTGGTGGGAGGTTTTTGAAATGATCCTTGCATGTAACCTCCAATTGCCAAAAATAAGTCCCTGAAACAAGGGATGCCCTTGCATGCTGCCTTGGGAGAAGCAGCCCATGGATGAAAGTATATATTGCTCTGAAGGGAACCAACCAACTCAGTTGCACATGCAAGAGGCTGCTCAAATACTAGGAGAAAATGTGCATTTATAGCTGGGAGATGAGCTAGATGCTTAGAATATTTGTCAAATTTCTGGGCATAGCAGCTGACTGTTGCCTAGATTTGAACAAATTCTAGGTTGAGAAGCCCAACTAGGAAGGATTGCACAATTTTCTGGGTGAAGCTTGATCAGCAGAATTACGTAATTCTGGGGCCTAGCATGCTGCTAGTCAGGATTGCACAATTTCTAGAGGGAAGGTTGGTTTCCCTCTAGATTTGCATAAATTCTTGAAGGAGCTGCTTAGCCTACTGCTGGACTAAGTCCGGATGAACAGCCTGTGAGGGGAATGCATCAAGGTTTGATGGACAGGTTGTCATTCTGCAAGAAAACACTGACTCTTGTGTACTTAACAAAGCAAGACATGCTGCTATGAAAGGTTGGTAGAAAGCTCCAAAACGAAGCTAAGGAAAAATTTTGGAGGGTGGTTGTAACCATTACAACACTTTGTCTCTGAGTAATAGGGACTCTTTTGATGATGGAAATCTTGTTTGGGTCAACGTGTTGGAAATAATACTTAGAGGAGGGGTGAATCAATATTATCAAATATATAACTTTTTTATTTCATACTCTGACTTATATACGCTACTTCAATGAAGATAACTCGCATGTACACACAACTGTCTTTAAAGCAACCAACGTATATCCAACAAACTTATGATTTAGTTAATTCATCCTATGTTGATCTTTAATTAGTGCATCAGTACTTCATTAACCATATAAACAGTAACCATGTGTAGTAATAATAGAATAAGCCATCACACATAAGAAACACACACGAACACCAAGATTTAAGGTGGAAACCCAATGCGAGACAAAAAGCACCTACTGTTGTCTTCTTTTTATATAAGAAAAAATAGTTTACAATCTTGTACTGGTGTAGACTCATACCAATACGCAGGCACCCACCTACATAAGGCTACAACCTTATCTCATTCTCCAGCTTCTACTGGAAGGGAGCTACAGCCCCCTAGCTCTTGTACTAGCTGATCCATTTACTAGTACGTAAGCACTGACCTATAGAAGGCTCCAACCTTCACTTGTTTTCTAGCTGCTACTAGAAGGGAGCTCCAACCCCCTAGCTCTTGTACTAGCTGATCCATTTAATAGTGCGTAGGAACCAGCCTACAAAAGGCTCCAACCTTGACTCGTTTTCAACTACTACTGGAAGGCAGCTCCAACCCCCTAGCTCTTATACTGGCCAATATGTTTACTAGTATGTAGATGTCAGACTACAGAAGGCTACGACCTTCTCTCTTCCTCCAGGGTCCACATTTCATAAATTTTTAGACTAGATACTCCTGGAACACAACACCAAAATCTAAATGCCATGTTTCATCAAATTTTCATACTGGACCCATTAGTAACATTGAAGCTAGGAATCAATCACCACTATAATAGAACCATCAACTATATCTGCATCAACCAATCAATGAAACTCAATCATCAATCTTTGAATCAACCACAACTTAATCAATCACTAAAAACCCATCATCATAATCAATCAATCTGAACATTCAGAACACTGTCACTAGAACATTAAGCAAAACCCAGAACTCTGCATCAACAACCAGAACCAACTGCAACTTCAAACATCATATTTCATAATGTATACGCTACTTCAATGTGTAGAACCAGTGTGTATATGCACTTTTACCAAAGTGAACCAGTGTACATATTTGCAAATACTAACTTAAAAACTTCATAGCTATTCCAAACTTTAGTCATACCCATATCATAACATTTACATAATAAAACATGCATTAGTATTCAAATCTAGACTATCCATGATCAAACCACATAATGATAATTCATTTTAGATCTTGATCCATCATTATATCTCGTCCCCCATCAATCGCTCAGGTTCATCCTTAGTTTAGATCAAGCAAAGCATGAGAAACCCATAACCTGCATATTTGATCCAACACTTCATAAGGTATTCATTACTTGCACACCTTAGCCTAATGATCTTATCCTCCTTATATAATTTTAGGTCTTTCTCAATACCTTGGACCAAGTCCACTTAGGACCAATACCTTGGACCAAATACCTAGGGTCAATACCTCGGACCAAATACCTCAGACCAATTACCTTGGACAAAAATACCTTGGACCAAGTACCTTGGATGAAAACCTTGGTTTTCCAACATGTACACTCTTTTCCTCCTGTGAGAGTGAGTGTATATGTATATGCTCCATTTGTTATGTTAACCCATGTGTATGCACTGCTTAGACAAAGTGAACCAACGTATACTTCTTAAACCACTCTCTTTCTTCAATCTCTGGAGTCTAATCTATAAGTTACCCTGTTGCACTATGAACTATCATCTGAGTGATTTTCCATCAAGGACAACACCTGTATCATAATGCCAACAGTCTCCCCCTTTGGACTTGATGGCAACAACAACACCAAGATAATCTCCCCCTTTGAAATCAAGGGCAAAGGGTGGACCAAGATATTCTCTCCCTTTGATATACATTATGTTGTCCATGCTCCCCTTCAGTACATGTTTAATTCTTTGATTTAGCTCCCCCTTTGTACATGTTGATATGCATTAAACTGTCCATGCTCCCCCTAAGCACATGCAGAGTCTACAAAAAATGTTTTTCAAAAGAATACCATGACTCTATAACTCAACTAAGTGAGTATGACCTTCCTATCACTAATGACTTATACATACATGAATCTCCCAACCAAGTGGGGATACACCAATTTTGACTCATCCACCCAACCAAGTGGGGATATACCAAATGTTTATACATGACTGAAATATAAATTATTACATCATCCTTCCCATGCATAGTGGGGTTACAAATTAGGTCTTTTCATGACCTTTACATCAAATGATATACATGACATTTATAACAAGGACCAACAATCTAACAAGACCATGATAGTCATCAGCAACTATCATACACCACATATGATCTGCACCATGAGCATCTATCAGTAGCATCAAGATCAACATCATCAAAAGAGTCACCTAAATCAAAAAAACTATGTGGATCAACCAATATAAGTATCTTCATGTACCAAGATCTTATAACTTAATACCAACAATGCATTATTAGAAGTGTATGCTCCCCCTAAACTTGTGCCAGTCATTCACTATCAAATCTGATCATTGCAAATATCAGTAAGAATCATAAATGAATCATCATAAATCACATATACATCAAATCATCAACAACTTATGAGGGAAAAAAACACTTCCACATATCATCAGCAGATTATAACCATCATCAATCAAAACATAATAGATAATTGATAATTGTCTGAACCATATCATACCCCTTTTCCTAAGTCTGTCCCACTTCTTTTTCTTCAAAACACCATATAGGTGATTGTGCAGCTTCCAACTCGCGTATATACACGACTTCTCTTCATAATAACTATGTATGAGATTTAGAACACTGAAGTTTCACACTTTCAGCTTCCCCTAAGTTTGTTATGTCTGTATACTGTGCCATGCCACATCTTTCTGACTGTACTTCCTTCTTCTTCCATATCTTTGAGTGTGATGATGTTTTCTCCTTTTTCTATGGTGCCCAAATTTTCTCCTACATTCCTTTGTTATATTTCCAAATTTGTTACATCATAACATATTACATGTTTCATATTCCTTCTATAGCAGTCAATGAGTTTGTGACCAAGCATATTGCAAGAAAAACAATATCCTTAAAGTACCTGGAAGCTAATGATCTTTCTGTGTGATGGTCTTGAACCATTCTACTTCTGCATCTCGTTGCAACATGTCCAAAATTATGACATATAAAACATTCAACATTATTCATTAGAGGAAATAACCGACTATCACTTCCATAGTTAGGAGTAAAATATTTTCTTTGAAGACTTTCTTTCCTTGGTTGTTGATGGGGTTGACCTCTTATCTCCTTGTTGATCATTTCAGATTTTGCATTAAAGTTCCTTGCCTCACCTTGTGAGCTAGATTCACCTCCAACAGATTCATGAAAACCAAGACCAGTTTTGATGGTAGGAGACCTTTGACTACTAATAATATTATCCAAAATCTTAGTACTATCTTGAAATTGTAACAGTTTATCCTTTGCTTCTAATTTACATTTTAAGGTATTTACCTCAACCTGATATTGCTCTTCCTTTTATAGATATTGCTTCTTCAAGATTTCTTCAAACTTTCTTCCTTCTTCCACTTGTTGCCTTAATTTGAGAATCTCATTTTCTTGTTCTTCATCTACTTGAGGTAGTCCTTCATTCTGCTTATTTTCAAGATCTTCTTTTAGAGAGGTGATCTTAGCTTCAAGACTTTCATAGTAACTGGATCTATCTTTAAGTCTCTTGATTGTTGTACTCTTTTCATTTATTTCATTTCTTAATGATGTCACTTCATCTTGCAACTTTTGACATTGATCCTCCTTTTCCTTGTACTGCTTCCTTACATTGTTTCCTTCCTCTAGCTGAGCTTTTAATCTGGTAACTTCTTCTTTGAAGGCACACTCCCTTTCGTTAAATAGATCTTGTTGATCTCTAAATTTATCTACAAGTCTTTGACCTTCTGCCTCTATGTTTCTTTCACGATCACTTCCAATATCTTTAATATTGCATGAACAAAGAAAAGTATCACCAGAAGACCAAAATTTGTACCTGATACTTCATTTGCTTGTTCATCTTCAATCTGAGGTGATTCTAAATCTGAATACTTGCTTCCACCTAACGGCCAATTGTCTCTCCTACTTTCATTGTTCCTTTGAGATGTCTTCTTTTTATGAGAAGATTTCTTCTTTAGCTTCTTTCCCATTGTTTCTATGGATCTCCTTCAAGTGATCAAGCTTCTGCCAAAGGACCTGTTCTGATACCAATTGTTGGAAATAATACTGAGAGGGAGGGTGAATCAGTATTATCAAATCTATAGCTTTTTCATTTCATAATCTAATTTATATACACTACTTCAATGAAGGTAACTCATGTGTACACGCAATTGTCTTTAAAGAAACCAACATATATCCAACAAACTTAGATTTAGTTAATTCATCCTATGTTGATCTTTAATCAATGCATCAGTACTTCATTAACCATATAAATAGTAACCATGTGCAATAATAATAGAATAAACCATCTCACATAAGAAACACACATGAACACTAAGATTTAAGGTGGAAATCCAATGCAGGACAAAAACCACCTTTTTTTGTCTTCTTTTAATATAATAAAAACTTGTTTACAATCTTGTACTGGTGCAGGTTCATACTAGTATGCAAGCACCCACCTGTAGAAGACTACAACCTTCTCTCATTCTCCAGCTTCTACTAGAAGGGAGATACAACCCCTTAGCTCTTGTACTAGCCGATCCATTTACTAGTACATAGGCATTGACCTATAGAAGGCTCCAACCTTCACTCATTTTCCAGCTACTACTGGAAGGGAGATCCAACCCCCTGGATCTTGTACTAGTCGATCCATTTGCTAGTACGTAGACGCCAGCCTATAGAAGGCTTCAACCTTCACTTGTTTTCCAGCTACTACTGGAAGGGAGCTCCAACCCCCTAGCTCTTGTATTAGCCGATATGTTTACCAGTATGTAGGCGTCAACCTATAGAAGGCTACGACCTTCTCTCTTCCTCTAGGGACCATGTTTCATAAATTTTCAGATTGGATACTCCTGGAACACAACACCAAAATATGAAGGCCACGTTTCATCAAATTTCATACTGGACCCATCAGTAACATTGAAGCTTAGAATCAATCACCATTGCAATACAACCATCAAATACATCTGCATCAACCAATCGTTGAAACTCAATCATCAATCTCTGAAACAACCACAATTGAATCAATCAATCTGAACATTCATAACTCTATCACCATAACACTAAGCAAAACCTAGAACTCTGCATCAATAACCAGAACCAACTACAACTTCAAACATCATATTACATAATGTATATGCTACTTTGATGTGTCAAACTAGCGTGGATATGCGCTTTTACCAAAGTGAGCCAACATATAGATCTATAAATACTAACTTAAAAACTTCATAGTTATTCCAGACTTCATTCATACCCAGATCATAACATTTACAGAATAAAACATGTGTCAGTATTTAGATCTAAACTATCCATGATCAAACCACATAATGATAATTCATTTCAAATCTCGATCCATCATTAGATCTCATCCCTCATCAATCACTAGGGTTCATTGATGCAGGATGTCAATTGAACAGCAACTAAACAACAATTGAACAGCAACTAAACAACAAATGAACAACAACTGAACAGCAATTGAACAACAACTGAACAACAATTGAACAACAATTGAATAGTAATTGAACAACAACTTAATAGCAATTGAACAGTAATTGAACAGAAATTGAACAACAACCGGTCCCATGTTGACTTTCCTATTTTTGCATAGGTGCTTCACTCTATGTCGTTGATCAAAGCGTATTGGATCTAATGGTTCACAACGATATCGGCTAGGGAACTTGTGTGACACTTAACCACCCTTACGGAGTCGATATGGTTTATAAACTCTTGGTCTATAAGAGTTTGGGTCCGGATTTGAGATTATCATCTGATCATCTTAAATCCCGATATCCATTGGATAACGGAATCCATCAAATCCTACAGCTAGTGGTTCTTCATCTAACACACGGGTTAAAAACAGACCTAACCCTGCCATTGACTATGATGTAAGCAGTTGAAATTTACATCAATGGTTAGGATGGAGTACAGGCCTTCAACCACGATCAAGACTTTATGTGCTCTTCTACCCTCGTCCTTAATACTAATGACTGCAATTAACACATAAACACTAAAATTTACAATTAAAATATGAAAATAGAGGAAATACCTGGATGAGGTTCAGAATGCGAATTCACAGAAGTAAATGAGAGTCTTCACCAGAATTAACACACAATTGCACACTAGATCAAATTCCTTCAATATAATAATAGTTATAGATTCTTGGCCCTCTCTGCTCAATTATAGCAAATTAACATACCTATGTTTCAATCTCAAAACCCTTTCTATCACTCAACTCTCACCTCTCACTCAAATCTCACTCATCTTAGCTAATCCCTCTTCATTACATTTTCTTCTCTTTATGAGTTGAATCCTATTCTAACTATACTAACAACTCGATCTCTATTTTAATCATTCTAACAATCAAATCTCTATTTTCAAGCTCCGTTACACACCTATACTAACAACTTATCCCTTAATCTAAAATAAGACAATTTCCTAACTATTACAATAATGAAGTAAAGCTCATCTTTGAGATATCCAACCCTCTCTACTAAAACTGACTTTTCACCACTCAAGTCAGTGAAATTCAACTCATTTAGCCACGACATGTGAACAAACCATCACATTGTTGGCTAAGTCCAGATGCTCTAGCATCAGACTCCTCGGGAAGAAAAGAATCATCCCTCATAATTTCAGGGTTTACTCCATACTTCTGCAACTCTGATGTTGTCAACCAACTAGCATCCTCCACTAGTTATCCTTTCCTTTTGACTAGATATTAAAAATAAACCTATCCTCTGGTTATTTTGGATACTCTTTTATCCAAAACAGCTTCCACCTCTCTCTTAACTATCTTTGGTATTTGTTCTTCCCAATTCAAAGTTTGGACTTCATCTTCTGTAGTTTCCTCTTGTAGCTCTGTCTCTGTCTCTTTGTATGGATACAAATATTCAACATTGAAGATAGGTGATATTCCAATCCCTTCTGGCAATTCAATTTCATAAGCATTAGTTGAAAACTTTATTACAATTCTACATGGTCCCATCTTTTTCATTTTTAGTTTATTGTAAGTCTTAGCAGGGAATCTTTCTTTTCTCAAATATATCATCACTAAATCTCCCACTTGGAATTATTTCTCTCTTCTTTTCATATCTACTCACTGTTTGTATTTTCCACTACTTTTCTGCAATCTTCCTTTGACATCTTCTTGTATTCTCTGCATGTGCTCTGCAAAATCTTCATCTTTTGTGCTTCTTGTCTCCTGTTTACCTAAATTTCTGAGCTCATACACACCTCTTGGATTCATCCCAAAAACAATCTGAAATGGACTCATTCCAATACTTTGGTTTGGAGTGCCATTATATGCAAACTCGGCCTGAACTAGTGCTAAATCCCACTGCTTAGGATTTTGATACACTAAACTTCTCAATATGTTTCCCAGCTTTTGTTTACTACTTTGGTTTGTCCATCTGTTTGAGGATGGTATGCTAAACTAAAACTGAGGTTAGCTCCTAGTTTCTTCCAAAGAGTTCTCCAAAAATTCCCTACAAACTTTGTATCTCTATCAGACACAATACTTATAGGCAATCCATGTAATCTTACAATTTCTAAAAAAAAATATATTAGCAATATGTGTTGAATCACTAGTCTCCTTACCTGTAATGAAATGTGCCATCTTGGAAAATCAATCTACCACAACATAAACATAATCATTTCCCCTTTGAGTTTTAGGTAACCCCAAAACAAAATCCATGCTAACGGCATCCCATGGTCAGTCTGGTATTAGCAATGGCTGGTACAATCCTGTATTCTGGCTTTTCCCTTTAGCATGCTAACATATCCTGCACTTCTCAACAAATCTCTTAACATCAATATGCATCTTTGGCCAATAGTAAAAAGTATTTACCTCAGAAAGGTTTTCTTTTGTCCAAAGTGACCAGATAATCCTCCACTGTATTTCTCCTTTATTATGTTTTTCCTCATAGAACATTTGGGAATGCACAACTTGTTGCCTTTAAACAATAAACCTCCTTGGATAAGATAATATAACCACTGACTTCGGTTATGAACTATTTGATTTTGTACTGCTGTGTAAATATCTTTGAAATCTGCATCATCTTTATACATTTCAACCATTTCTTCAAATCCTACAACACCAAATTTTAATTCTTGCACAATGAAATTTACCCTACTTAAAGCATCAACAACTTTTTTCAACTTACAACTTGTGTGCTTAATCACAAAATTAAAGCTCTGCAACAACTCTACCCACTTGGCATGTTTCTGGTTCAATTTTGGTTGGTTGTTTATGAACTCTAATGCATGATCGTCAGAACACAATATAAACTCCTTTGGTAGCAAATAATGTCTCCATTTTTTTAAGGCTTGTACAATAGCATAAAATTCTTTATCATAAGAAGAATACTTCTTCTTCGCCTCATTTAATTTCTCACTGAAGTATGCTATTGGTCTCTGTTCCTGACTCAAAAATGCTCCAATTGAAACTCCACTAGCATCAGTTTCAACTTGGAATACTTTTTCGAAATCGGGTAAAGCTAAAACTGGTTTCTCTGTGATTTTCCTCTTCAGCAACTTAAAATTCCTATTTCTTACTTCTGTCCACTTGAATTGGAGCATGATTGTTCAGAGGTCTTTGTTTCAGCCAGATGTATACCCCAGGAAGTTTTGTACACCCCTCCATGCGGGG
>APFE031734882.1:88904-108179 GCA_000404065.3 Pinus taeda | reverse complement strand
CCCCAAAAGCTAAAAACAGCTGTAAAATTGCCTTGTAAAAGTATAGTAATTTCTAGTCAATATGAGCCGTTCATTAGGCGGATGATCTGACGGTAGAACTTATGTTTAGTTTAGGGTTTTTTGCCCTAGAAGGCAACCCCTCTCTTTGTATGAGGGTATTGTATTTGAGGCGGCTATATTGATGTGTATTCTGTGTGTGAGCGAAAAACAGAGAGGTGAGATTGTGAGAAAAAACAGAGGATATTACAGCGGCTTTGTTGTAGGTTGTGTCTCTTCATTTTGCTGGATAATAGAAAGGAAGGACTGGCTGTTCGAGGTGGACGTAGCCCAAACTGGGTGAACCACGTATATCTGTGTCTCTCTTGTTTTGCGTGTTTTCTGTGTTTATATTTCTGCAATATTTTATGTGTTCCATTCTGCCTATCTTGTGTTTCCTTAAGATTTTTCTGGATCACCTACATCTCCTATTCCATGTCTTCAACATATCTGGTCCAATCAATACCCTGCTAACCAGATCACTCCAACTAATGAGAGTGTGACAACTCTGCCCATATAATTCCTCAAAAGGACTCATCCTTAGTTACTCCTGATAATTGTTGTTGTATGAAAACTTGACCAAAGGAAGATACTCTTCCCACTTGCGTTGTTGATGCATCACGTACATATTCAACATGTCCTCTAATATCTTGTTGACTCTCTTTGTTTGTCCATCCATCTGCGGATGATAAGTTGCGTTGAAGGCCAACTCTATGCCCAAACCTGCAAATATCTCCTTCCAAAACTTGGAAGTGAATTTTTCATCCCTGTCTGACAATATCTTCTTTGGGACACCATGTAGTCTAACCATGTCTCAAATGAATAACTGTGCCACATCACTAGCTGAGAACGTGGACTTTACTAGAATGAAGTGTGCAACCTTTGTTAACATGTCCACAATGACCATGATCGAGTCATGTTGTTTCACTATCTTTGGCAACCCTATGATGAAATTCATGGAAATGACCTCCCATTTCCACTCGAGAATAGCGATTGGCTATAGTAGTCCACCTGGATGTTTTCACTATGGCTTCACTCTCTGACAATCGAACGAACTAGCCACAAAAGTTTCTACATCTCTTTTCAAATTCAACCAATAGTAATAGCTCTTCATCGTTGTGAGTGTCCTATGATAACTTGCATGACTTGAAGATGGTTTCGCATGAAACTCCCTCAAGATCACCTTCTTTAGGTCACTGTCATCTGACACATATATCATGTCTCGGAAACTGACCAATCCATTTGCTGCAAGACATTAGTCCAAGTCCTGTGCACCTGCACCTATACTTGTGCATGTATCAATACTTCCACTTGTACCTATACCACTACATGTATCTGTACCTATACCATGACTTGTACCTGTACCATGACCTGTACCTATACATGTACTGTCACCTTGTTGCAACTTGTGTACAATCTCCATATATCTGACATCTTGTTGTCCTGCCTGCAAGATCTTGTCCTCTAAATTTGTCCCATAAGAGCTCATAGCTGCTAAGTGTTGTACTTGTACCCATCTACTGAGAGCATCTGCCACCTTGTTCTCTTTACCCTTGATGTTCTTGATCTTGAAGTCAAACTCATTGATCGTGGCCAACCATCTAGCCTCCCTAGCATTCATATTCGACTAGTAAAAAAAATACCTCAACCCAATGTGATCACTCATAAATAAAAACTATCTACTAAGAAGATAGTGCCTCCACATCTTCAGTGCATGTATAATCATTGTTAGCTCAAGATCATGCGTAAGGTATTTCTTCTCGTGCTTGTTCCGTTTTCAGGACTCATAACATACCACCTGTCCATCTTGCATAAGGACTCCACCAAGTCCTCTCTTGCAAACATCTGTACATACTATGAACTCTTTGTCCAGATCTGCAATCTGTAACATTGGTGCATGTGTTAGCAATTGCTTAAGTTGCTCAAAGCTAGCCTCACACTCTTTGGTCCATTCGAACTTCTTACCTTTCCTTTGCAATGATGTAATGGGAAAAGAAATCTCTGAGAAGTTCTTGATGAACCTTCTATAATAGCCTACCAGACCCATGAAAGATCTCACCTCCTCCATACTCTTAGGAGCTACCCACTCCATGATGACCCTTATCTTCTCTGGATCTGTTGCAATGCCCTCCTTGGAGACAACATGTCCTAAGTAGTGTACCTTAGTTTGAAAGAAGCCGCATTTGTTGGGATTAACATACAACTAATGCTCTCTCAACAACCTCAACACAACTGCTAAGTGCTCAACATGCTCTTCCTCATTCTTAGAATATACCAATATATCATCGATGAACACAATAACAAACTTATCCAAATATCGATGCAACACGTTATTCTTCAAACACATGAATGTAGTTGGAGCATTTTTTAAGCCAAATGGAACAACAACAAACTCATAATGCCCATACCTAGTCCTGAACTGATATGTTTTTGTATGATTAGTTTTGATGTGCTAATAACAATTACATATCTATAAATATGTGATTCCTTATTGCTCCTTGTGTTGAGGCTTCATTAGTTGTTTGTGCATACGATCAGTTAAATTTCCTTAAATTTTAAAAGACATTCATGAGAAAAATAGATTCATAAATAAGTACTAAACAAAAAACATGTACAGTGCAACAAACCATTAAAGAGGTACATTAACGCAGTGTTTTGATGAAGGAGTTCACCCCTCCTGGGCTACATCTCCTTGGTCCAACTTCCATGGCTTGGGCCTCTGTATTAACTCAATGTGGCAAAAAATCTGTTTACAAAGCTCTATGGCTCCTAATGCCTACACCAATGTGTTCAGAATATCCAAATTAGCCAAAAATGACTATTGAATCTCTGAAAATTGACTCTAGCTGCTCTGGGTATGACCCCCTTCCTTGGTGGCCCTAGGCTTCACTGAACTTCCCCATGGAAAAATCACTTGTATAATTATTCTATTGCCTCTAAAACCTATACCAATGAGTTCATAAGGTTGAAATCATCCAAAATTGTCTATTCATTTTCCAAAATTGGTCAAAATTTGAGCAAGATATGCTTCATTTAATTTTTCCCTAGGAAACCCCACTAAATCTGGAGAGACTCCAGTTAAGTCCACCAAGTTTGGTGGTTCTTCTAAATTTGGTGGCTCTACCATAAGGGCCACCAAAATTACAGATTAATTGGGCTTAAATGTCATTAGGGGCATATTAACAACGCTTAACATTTTTTCGATGGTCCATGGTTTCCATTGGTTGGTCGTATGGTGAGGGAGTTGACCTGCGGGGCTGGCTCCCTCCACTCCGCCATCTGCATTTATGATCGCATTAAATATAAAAACGTGGCCTACATTTAACAAGACCCATTTTGTTCAATGGTAGGTAGTGGTAGTTGGGTGGGGGAGGTCATGGGTTCAATTCCCACTCTACTTGTCCTTCATATGATTTTGCCACCAATTTAACATTTGAATTTACTGGATTTTGACAAATTCGAATCTAAATTATATATATATATATTATATATAATAAAAAAACTATATAATATAAATAATAGTTATATATAATTATTATAATATTAAAATAAAAAATAATTTCAAATTCCACCTTGGAGGCCAAGTAGGCAATTTTACCTTCACAAAACCAAACTAGTGAATCCCGAAGTGACAATTATCACAACCCCATTGGGTGAAAACTGAAGAAGATTCCCCTTGCTGACTCGACTACCATGTCATCATTCTGTCCTATTCTGTAATTTTTTTAGGTGTTTAGGAAAATGAACAACAAGCCTTTTCTCCTTCATCTGGACTCTGTTTTCAATGAAATGAATTGCGTTGTGGTCATCTTGATGAGACGGATGTAGTCGTATAGTTTTCAAGCCAATTTGAGAACTTTGATGTTTGAGCTAAATACCAAGCACCTGATCATTCCTCCCCACTAGAAGCCTTTTGGACCCCAAAAGATACTATTATCTGACAAGTAGATGAGAGTACAGTCCCCTCACCTTTCCAAGCTCGGTCCAGTTGGATTTTGATGAATTTGTTTCCTTGAGATCCTCTATAAGGAATCAACATTCACTTGCCTTGAGGACCTCGTTCTATACATGTACTTGTCTTTGCCCTTTTCAAGCTAATCTTGCACTATTTGTTGCTCCATTTTTAGTTGTTCGTAGAAACTCACGGTTTTTTCCATGTTGCCATCAAAAGTAACATCCTTCTTACCATGAAGAAAAAAAAAATATAATGAAAATGGATGACAAATTTTACTACTTGGGTTACATGACTCAAGCCCGATTATACATCTTGAAAGTATGAAATTTTCTGAACATAACTTTCATGCAAAAGATAATGACGCTTGAATACAATAGTTACCTAACCAATAGGCCTGACAGGCATAACAATGAACTTGTTGCTTATACCTCTTTTGTACCTTTGAATCAAGTGAAAATTTTGACAAGTATCCATCAAATGGAAGTGCATGGATCACTGCAATTTAATCTTTATTCCATGGAAATCTTATGAATTAAATAATATGGTGAAGTTTCTTGTATAAACCTGAAACTCAAATGAACCTTTCAAGTTTAAAAGAGCATAAAAAAGAGTTGAGCTGATCTTTTGGTTTGAAGCAAAACATGCCTCTTGTTGTTTGCCTCCCCGTTCGAAGACTTTGCACACACATGACAATGCATGCCAAGGAGCTTCAAAAGAAGAAATTTCAACAACAACTCTCCTCCAACATTGGGCTACTCCCAACAAACCTCATATCAAAATGATGATCTTGGGCATTGACCAATCAACAATGGTATCCAACTTGGAGAGACTTACCTTCAACTTACCTCCTCCAATATCATGGCCCAAATGCATCAAAGAAGTGAAATCCAACTTGTACTTTGATTGTTGGCATTATGATACAAATTTGGCACTATGACACAGGTGTTGTCCTTGATGGTAACTCACACAGATAACAGATCATAGTTCAGGATCATAGAATGAAGAAAGAGAGGTATACGTAGGTTCCCTATTGTCCAAGTCGCGTGTACACGCGGGTTCGCAGAACAAAAGGTGCGTACAGTGTACACACGCACTTTCATGCAAAGAAAGTCGTGTACATGTTGGAAATCTTAGTTTTGGTATGTGGTATTTGGTCCATGGTATTGGTCCAAGGTATCCTGTCTGAAGTGTTGACCCCAGGTATTTGGTCCAAGGTATTGCTTCTAAGTTGATTTGGACCATGGTATTGAGTAAGGCCTAAGACTATAAAAGGAGGAGAAGATCATTAGGCAAAGTCGCTCATGAATTGAATATCTAATGAAGAGAAATATCTAGAATTCAAGTTATTGGGTTATGGTGCACAGCTAGATCTGAATCAAGGATGAACCTGAGCACTTGATGAAGGATAAGTTCTATTGATGGGTGAAGATCTTAAGGCTTGAAGAGAAGTATTTATCTGAATAACTGGCGCATGTTGTAATCTGTAAATGTGATGATCTGGGTATAACTGATGTCTGAAATTGTTGTAAAGTTTAAATAATCATTTACAGATCTGTACGCAGGTTCAATTTAGCAAAGAGGCGTAACGCTGGTTCTGCATATCCAAACAGTGTATTCATAGGATTGCATTGGGAAAACAGAGTATGTATGCAGGTTCAACATATTGAAGTAGCGTATACCTAATAAAATATGCTTTAGCTACTTCTGTTTGCTATTGTAGTGTTTTGGGTTCTAGCTTAGGTTCTGGTTACTCTTATTGTATTCTGGTTACAACATTCTAAGAAGTGATTCAGTTTTGGTTGGTACAAAGGAGATTGATTGATGCAGATATATTTGATGTTTGATTGATGATGTTGATGGATCCAGTCTGAAAATTTATGAAATGTGGTCCTTAGAAGAAAAGAGAAGGTTGTAGCCTTCTGTAGGTCAGCACCTACGTACTAGTAAACACATCAGCTAGTACAAGAGCTAGGGGGTTGTAGCTCCCTTCTAGGAGAAGCTGAAGAATGAGAGAAGGTTGTAGCCTTCTGCAGGTTGAAGCCTGCATACTGGTATAAGACTGCACCAGTACAGAAAAATTGTAAAAAGAAGTTTCTTATTAAAAGAAGATAGAGACAATTGCAGCAGGTGGTTTTCACCCACATTTGGTTTCCACCTTATATCTTGTGTTCTTGTGTGTGATTGTCTACTCTGTTTCTACTGCACCTGGTTACTGTTTATATGATTTTGATGCACAGATTAAAGATAAACATATGATGAATTAACTAAATTATAAGTTTGTAGGGTATATGCTAGTTGCCTTAAATACAGTTGCGTATATACGCAAGTTTCATTAATTGAAGTAGCGTATATGAATCAGATTGTGAAATGAAATATTATTGACTTAATAATACTTATTCACCCCCCCTTATCAGTATTATTTCCATCAATTGGTATCAGAGCCAGGTCCTTCAGAAGAAGCTTGATCGCTTGAAGGAAGATCTATCATCATGAGTAACTACGAAAGAGAGGGATCCATTAGACCACCAATATTTGATGGGAGCAACTTTGTCTATTGGAAGGTAAGAACCACAGCCTATCTTCAATCTCTTGGAATAGATGTCTGGGAAATTGTAGAAGGAGGATGTGCATTTCCATCAGCAACTCCTACAGATACGACAGGTAAAACCAATATGAAACCAATGCCAAGGCTGTTAATACATTATTGGGGAGTCTGTCACAATCAGAATTTTTCAAAGTTATGCAACTCAAGACCGCAAAAGAAATATGGGACAAGATCGTTCTAAGCTATGAAGAAGACGATCAGGTAAGACGTGCAAAACTGCAATCTCTCAGAATTTAATATGAAACTCTAAAAATGCACAATGATGAAAGTATAGCTAATTACTTCTTACGTATATATGCGATTGTTAATTGCATGAAGAACTTGGGTGAAGAGATAAAAGAAGTTACTTTAGCTGAAAAGGCTTTAAGATCCTTGTCTACTAAATTTGAATCAAAATTTTCTGCCATAGAAGAAAAGCAGAATCTTCAGAGTATCACTATGACATAGCTGAACGGAATCCTAACTGCTTTCGAAATGAGAAAAGGAGGTCCATCAGACATGAGAGAAGTCACATTCAAAGCTTCAGGAAGAGAAGAACTCAATGAATTAGGACATGTTTCAGAAGAAGAGGAAGAAGCAAACTTTGTCAAGAATCTTCAACGGGGTTCTGGAAGATTCATAGGTAAACTACCTTTCAAATGTTTTGCTTGTGGAAGAGTCGGTCACTATGCTGCCAAATGTACTCATAAAGATAAGATTGATAAAGGTAAGGAATCAACAAAATGGAATAGGAAACAAAGTGTAAGTAAGAATAGCTACTATATGCATGAGGATAGCGGTGGTTTATCAAATAGTGATGAAGATAATAATGACTATAGACTTCTGATGGCTTTTGAAGATGATGATTTCTTGGATGCTTTAGATGAAGATAATCTTTATGAAGAAATATCTAAACTCAAAATATGTTTATAAGAAAAGAATATGATTATAGATACTCTGACATTCCAACTTGCTGAAAGAGAAAAACACAATGAAAAACTAGAGTGTGAAATTGTGGGTTTAAGGAAAGATATTGAGAAAACAAAAGCTCTCAATCTCAGATTTGGTAAAGGGTCAGAAACTTTAGATGAAATTATCAAAGTGCAGCATTCTCCCCTGATAAAGATAGGTCTTGGATATACTAAAGAAGCATCTCAAGCACAGAAGCCATCAATCTCCACTAGAAGCTATCTTGATGCAGCAAGGAGCAATGAACAATTTGAAAATCATTAGGAAAGGCATAAAGTCATTCACCAAGTAAATCGGGTTCAATCTACTTCAAGGATTAACAGAAGCTATAACCAACCTTAGGTAAATCATACTCAATTTGCATTAAGAATGAATGTCAATGGAAACTACAATCACAAGGTCAGTAGATTCGATAATCGTAGAAACTTCTATAATGGCCAATGTTTTTCATGTAATAACTTTGGACACAAAGCTGCTCAATGTGTTGCCTACAAAACCATCATGACTAGAGAAACACAAAATCATAGGAATGTGACAAGGATGATGAAAAGGACCTACAATAACTTTTCGCTTCTTGAAAATGAAACATAATGCTCTATCTGTAACAACTTCGGTCATGAAGATTCTAAATATAGGAGTAAATTTCAGGAAACATCTCAGAAGGAGCAAAATTCATTGAGTCCCAAAATATGGAGAAAGAAAGAACCACAAAAATAAATATGTGGTATAGCCTTGTATGGAGAAGGACAAGAGAATCAGTGGTACATCGACAATGGATGCTTGAAACACATGACAGGTGATAGAGATAAACTTTAGTCATATAATACCTTAGAAAAGGAAAAGAAGGTCTCATTTGGAAATGACATTCCTGTTGTCATAAAAGGTAAAGTTTTTGTTCTCTTAAAAGAAAAGGTTAAAACTAGGAATGTTATGTATGTTGATGGTCTAAAGCATAACTTGTTGAGTGTCAGTCAAATGTGTGATCAAGGAAATGAAGTAGTATTTCGATCAAATGGATGTGTTTTTCATGAGCTTGATACAGGAGAAACCATGATCAAAGGCATAAGAACTCCAAACAACTTATAAATACTCAAGGGAGGACAACAACAGTGCTATCTAAGCAAAAATGATGAACACTAGCTATGGCACAGAAGATTGGGGCATCTAAACTTCCCACAAATAAGGAAAGCATTCAAATTCCAGGTTGTTCGTGATCTTCTTGATATCAGCATTCCAGAAAATACAATATGCAAGTCATGTCAATTTGGTAACAAAACTAGAGCACATTTCTTGGAGAAGGAAGGATCAACTAGTAAGCCTCTTGAACTTGTTCATACTGATTTATGTGGTCCATCAACGAAAAATTCACCTCATGGAGAAGAATACTTTATATTGTTCCTTGACGATTTTTCTAGAATGTGTTGGATAGGACTCCTAAAGCATAAAGATGAAGCATTTGAAAAGTTCAAAGCCTTCAAAGCTTTGGTTGAAAATGAATTAGATCGCAAAATCAAATGTCTCAGATCTGATCGAGGAGGGGAATTTACCTCAGATGAATTCTTCGACTTTTGTGAAGAACATGGAATAAAAAGAGAATTCTCCACCACAAGGACTCGTCGGCAAAATGGAGTGGTAGAAAGGATGAACAAAACTGTTCAACAGATGGCTCATGCCATGCTAGATGAGTCTGGAACTCTTGCAATCTTCTGGGGTGAAGCTGCATTTGCCGCTGTCACTATCCTCAACAAAGCAAACATTTGGGTAAACAACACTCAAACTCCACATGAACTTTGGTATGGTAAGACTCCTACTGTAAAATACATCAAAGTTTTTGGAAGCAAATGTTACATCTAAAGGACTGATGAAAAACTTGGCAAGTTTGAACCCAAAGCAGATGAAGGCATTCTCCTTGGTTACTCTTCCCGAAGTAAAGGATATAGGTGTTATAATAAAAGACTTGGGAAAATTATTGAAAGTATTGATGTTGTGGTTGATGAAGTAGGCAAAAATCCAAAGCAGGTAAAAACCAAAGATTGTGGAGAAGATGAGGATTATCCTTCCACATCAAATCAGGCTAATTCTAAAGAAGAAGAAACCAATGAAGCACCAGAATAATAGATGGCGGCAGAAGAAAAGACTCCATCCAGATATGTTCATAAAAATCATCTAGAGACTCAAATTCTGGGACAGAAAGAGGCAAGTGTGCAAACAAGAAGAACTATTGTAGAAGCTTCAAGCTATCTAGCATTGCTTTCCTCCATTGAACCTCAAAATGTAAATGAAGCATGCAAAGATGAATGTTGGGTCAAGGCCATGAATGAAGAACTTGAGAAAATTGAAAAGAATAATACTTGGGAATTAGTTCCTAAAACTCATGATAAGAATATCATAGGAACCAAATGGATATTCAAAAACAAGCCGAATGAAAATGGTGAAGCTATCAGAAACAAGGCCAGACTTGTTTGTAAAGGATATGCTCAACAAGAAGGTATAGATTTTGAAGAAACTTTTGCACCTGTTGCTAGACTTGAAGCCATAAGAATGTTCCTTGCTCTTTCTAGCTTTCAGAAATTCAAAGTATACCAAATGGATGTAAAATCTAGCTTTCTAAATGGAGACTTAGAAGAAGAAGTATATATCAGCAGCCAGACGGATTCATCCTTGGAAGTGATCCAAAACTTGTATGCAGACTCAGAAAGGCTCTCTATGGTCTAAAATAAGCTCCAAGGGCCTGGTATTACCGTCTTGATAAATACCTCCATCAACAAGGTTTCTCAAAAGGATCAGCTGATAGCAATCTATATACAAAGATTGATAATGATAAATTGCTAATACTTGTAGTGTATGTTGATGATATCATTTTTGGTAGTAATGAAGAATCCATGAGTAAAAACTTTTCTTTGGTTATGTAGAAAGAATTTGAAATGTCCCTGCTTGGTGAGCTCACATATTTTCTCAGCCTACAAGTTCAACAAAATAAAGATGGTATTTTTCTATCACAAACCAAGTATCTCAAGCAGATCTTGAAAAAGTACGGCACAGAACCAGTATGTACCCCCATGGTAACAGGATGCAGTCTCAGCTCAAAAGATGAATCAACAGTAGTACATCAACCAGCCTACAGATCCGTGATTGGTAGTTTTCTTTATCTAACAAGTACTCGACCAAACATCATGCATGCAGTAGGAATAGTTGGAAGATTCCAAGCAAATCCAAAGGAATCACACCTTCAGGCAGTCAAAAGGATCTTCAAATATTTTCAAGGAACTCAGAATTTTGGTTTATGGTATCCTAGGGATACAGATCTTACACTTCATGCATATACAGATGCAGATTGGGCAGGTAGCGTGGATGACAGAAAAAGCACTAGTGGTGGTGCATTCTATATGAGTTCCAGATTAGTTTCTTGGTTCAGCAAGAAACAAAGTTCAATTGCATTATCTATAGTTGAAGCACAATATGTGGCTGCTACATCTTGCTGTACACAACTCCTTTGGATGATGCAAACATTGCAAGACATTCAGGTCATATGTACTCCACCCATCTCAATTCTATGTGATAATACAAGTGAAATCAATATTTCAAAGAATCCAGTCATGCATTCCAAGACCAAGCACATACCCATCAAATATCACTTTCTATGTGAACAAGTTCTTGAACAAAAGGTCAAATTGGAGTATCTTCCCTCCAAAAAACAAGTTGCTGATATATTCACAAAATCACTGTCTAGAGAGACATTTGAATATCTCAGACAGAAGTTGGGAGTAGTTGATGCATAATCTTGCTGTTAAAATTTATCTGTTTCAGAGAAAAGTGGTTTTCCGCGTGTTTCTTGAAGCGTATCCACATACATACATAGGTTTCTGTGGATACAATCGCGTATATGTTGGTTTGAAGAAAAACAGTGTATGAAAAGAGTCTGATATGGGTCTAACACAGATCATCTGGCACAGGTTCAAGGGGAGCATATACTTATCGTAATGCATTGTTGGCATTATCTTAGAAGATCTTCGTACAAATTCACAGTTGTTTTTCTGGTGGAACAGGTTCAGGGGGAGATCATGATTGATGGTCCGGATGGTGATTAACAGATGCTGCTTGCTGATAACTATCAAAGTCTTGATCACTATGTCATGTATATCTGTTATTGTCAAGGTCATGAAAAGACCTATCTTGGTTGGGAGATGGATGTATGTATGAGCCATTGGTGATAGGAATGTCATTTATGATGTTTGTATAAAGTCATCTTTTTGTAGACCTTGCTTATACTCAGGAGGAACATGGACAACACGCTTCAGCATATCAGAGAATTCAACATGTACTCAGGGGGAGCGTAACCCTTTTCCCTTGATGAAAAAGGGGGAGAGTGACTTGGGGTTGCCATCAAGTCCAAAGGGGGAGATCGTTGGCATTATGATATAGATTTGGCACTATGACACAGGTGTTGTCCTTGATGGCAACTCACACAGATGACAGATCATAGTTCAGGATCATAAAATGAAGAAAGAGAGGTATACATAGGTTCCCTATTGTCCAAGTCGCGTGTACACACAAGTTCACAGAACAAAAGGCGTGTACAGCGTACACACGCACTTTCACGCAAATAAAGGCGCGTACATGTTGGAAATATTAGTTTTGGTCCGTGGTATTTGGTCCGTGGTATTGGTCCAAGGTATCCTGTCTGAAGTGTTGACCCCAAGTATTGCTTCTAAGTGGTTTTGGACCATGGTATTGAGTAACACCTAAGACTATAAAAGGAGGAGAAGATCATTAGGCAAAGTCACTCATGAATTGAATATCTAATGAAGAGAAATATCTAGAATTCAGGTTATGGGGTTATGGTGCACAGCTAGATTTGAATCAAGGATGAACCTGAGCACTTGATGAAGGATAAGTTCTAATGATGGGTCAAGATCTTAAGGCTTGAAGAGAAGTATCTTTGTGTGGTTTTGATCTTTTATTTGTAAATGTGATGATCTGGGTATAAATGATGTTTGAAATTGTTGTAAAGTTTAAATCATCATTTACAGATCTATACGCAGGTTCACTTTAGCAAAGGGGCGTATACACGTTGGTTCGGCATATCCAAATAGCATATACACAGGATTGCCTTGGGAAAACCGAGTATGTATGCAGGTTCGACATATTGAAGTAGCTTATACCTAATAAAATATGCTTTAGCTACTTCTGTTTAATGTTGCAATGTTTTGGGTTCTAGCTTGGGTTCTGGTTACTCTTACTGTATTCTGGTTACAACATTCTAAGAAGTGATTCAATTTTCATTGGTACAAAAGAGATTGATTGATGAAGATATATTTGATGTTTGATTGATGATGTTGTTGCACAAAAAATTGTCACCATGACTTTCTACAATCTATGTGAGTCTATCATCACTCATACTTACCTCCTTTGCAAGTCTTAAACCTCAGTTCTTCATATCAAGCCTTAAAAATAAGAGAAAGACCTTATAAATCTCTAAAACTCCGGTTTCGCACTTTCTCTTAGCATTACCTGTGGTACCGCACCTATTGGTCATGTCCCTTGTGCACCTGTCTGCTCTATATCTGTGTTATGGGTGCGACCCCTGTAAAAGTTAAAAAGGCGCAAGTACATTCTGAAAAACTCACTTTGAGTCATTTCTGGAAGCTTCTAGAGGGAATCTTGCGGTGACAAGTTCGCTCCTTAAGGGTTCATGCATCCCATACCTTTAGGAGCTAAGCCCTTGATGTGAGGAGTTTATCCCTTTGAAGGAGGACTCTATCCCTTCAATGGTGGACCTGTAACCTCCTTCCTTTGCACTATAAAATGAAGCATTGGGTTGGTTATTGGGGAGGTTGAAAGCTGAATATTTTTTAGGGTAAATGCTATTGGAACTTAGTCTTCCTAATTGAGTTTTTAAGAGGAAAGATCACATACCTTTTGATCTCATTTGGAAGAGAGTGAGGCTTGTCAAAGTAGAGGAGATTCCTGTTTGGACCCCTGGGAAGAGCTTGTACAACATCAAGGCACCAAGGTTGTAAAGTTCTTCTCTTTCAAAGTTAATACGATCAACTTTATTTTTCTCAATAAGCTGTGTTTATGGTTTATTTATGAACTCCCTGATCATCATAATGAATATGATTTGTTATATTAGCTATGCAGGTGTTCTTTGATGTGTGCTTGTTTGTGTTTGCAGGTTCTTAAAAAGGAAACTCGATTTATTGGAGCGTGGCTGCCACAAACTAGCATTGGACTTAAGGTAGGGTCTAAAACACCTCTTTAGTTTTTATCAATGAATCGCAATATGTTTAGAGAAAGGTAGATTTGCTTGTCCTTCTTGTTGCTAGATATCAGTTGATACTAGGGAGATCGGTCTTGTCCGAAAGAACGATTTATCCGGCAAACAGATGTTGATGGATCCAGTCTGAAAATTTATGAAATGTGGTACCTAAAAGAAAAGAGAAGGTTGTAGCCTTCTATAGGTTGAAGCCTGTGTACTGGTATAAGACTGCACTAGTACAGAAAAATTGTAAAAATAAGTTTCTTATTAAAAGAAGATAGAGACGATTACAGCAGGTGGTTTTCACACACATTGGGTTTCCACCTTATATCTTGTGTTCTTGTGTGTGATTGTCTGCTCTATTTTTACTGCACCTGGTTACTGTTTATATGATTCTGATGCACAGATTAAAGATCAAAATATGATGAATTAACTAAATTATAAGTTTTCAGGGTATACGCTAGTTGCCTTAAATACATTTGCATATATACGCAAGTTTCATTAACTGAATTAGTGTATATGAATCAGATTGTGAAATGAAATATTATTGACTTAATAATATTTATTCACCCCCCACCTGCCCCCTCTCAGTATTATTTCCATCATTGATATCTTCAAAACATCAAACAATTTTCCTTCATAGATGACATGTGCATAAGAAAACTTTCTAAACATGTTTATGTCACCCAAGTGGACAATTTCTTCAAGAAAGAACTCTTTTTTGCCATAATTCAAATACATGTATGTAATAGAAGTGCTACAAATAACATACAACATTAAAATCCATACAAACCATTCTTGTTTGGTGTTGTATATATTCTTGCAATGACCTCTTTTTACAACTTTGCTTTGGCAAAAACTACTCCTTTTTTCTTCTTTCTTGAAATGCTTATCATTCCTCTTTGGCACCATAACCATCGGTGCACAACATGGAATAAGGGATGATTGCATGAGCCCATTGTTCAACAAACTTTTGCATTGCATTGGTGTCTCTACACTTTGCAATTTTTTTAAGCCTTGCATGGTAACATCACAAAGAGAAACCTTTTCCTACAAAGATATTTCATGTGAAGTTTCTTTCTCCTTGAAGGATGATTCTTTCACAACCTGAAATACTTCGTCACTCTGATGAACTGAACCAACCAAATCAGAATTGAAACTTGCATTACATGCAACAACATTTTCATAAACAATATCATCAATTGGCTTGAACATGAGAAGTACTAAACTTTTACTTGAATTCATTAGTCTTTTTGTCTGTCTTGCATTAACCAAAGAAATATTCAGCTTTTTGCGATGGGATCTCACTATATACTCCACACCATCCTTGAACAAGTGATACTTTTTTTTATGCAGGTAAAAGATAGCTTTCCGGCCATACAAGCATGGACTACCCAACACCACACCTGAAATATCAAGCGGTACCACATCTAACTCTACTTCGTAAACAAAATTTATAGTGATTGCAAACTTAAACAGACATTTTCTTGTAACCTGTAAACGAGTGTCTCTTGTTATCCATCCCAAAGGGTATGGTTAATGGTAAGGTACAGTTTCAAGATTCAATCTGTTGACTACGTCTTCAGAGATTAGATTCATTTGTGACCCACTATCGAAGAGTGTGTCAATATAGGTGTGTTTAGATATGACCCTAACATGAAATAACTCAATTTGTCTCTTTTCATATAGAGTAGTAGTAGTGTTACAGTTTTGTGAACTAGTGCTTGCAATATCTTGTTTTCCTTTGATTCCCATGACAGTGATTTTATTTTCATCACTTGATTTAGAACCTAAATCTTCTTGAGTGATAGCAGTGGTTTTATGTTTCCCTTTATTGTTGAACTTATTTGGTCTCATTTCTTGATGGACTTTCCAGCAATGATACTCATTATGTCTCTCTTTTGAACAATGTTTACAGATAACTTTCTCCCCTTCTTTCTTCACACTTGCATTTTTCCTTCCTTTGCATTTTCCTCCTTTCTCTTTCTCCTTACCCTTAGGTGGTTTTTTATTACTACTCTCTTCATAAGTGTTCTTTCCTCTAGATTCAAGATGCATGGCTTGCACAAATACTTCATCTAAATTAGTTGGATTGAACATAAGAATAGTGTGTTTAAGATATGAATGTAAACCCCCAATATATTTAAGCATTGTATCTTGGGAATTCAAATTCACTCCTAATAACAAAGCCATTTTCCTAAACTCTTGTGTATAATCTTGGATTGTTTAGCCTTTAAGCTACCTAAAATTCTGCAAACTCATAATGGCTTTTTGCATAAAGGCTAAAGGATAAAACTATCTTTTAATTGCAGAAACAAATTCAACCCAAGTGATGGATATCTTACCATGGATTCTCATTTCCTCTTGAGTCGTTGCTTCCCACCAAACTAATGCAACTCCTTCTAGCCTCAGTGAAGCCAACTGGATCTTTATGTCATCTTCTTGAAGGTTCTGAATTCTGCACTGTACCTCCAACTATCGAATCCAATTGTCCAACTTTTTTGCATTCACTTCCTGATTGTACAATTAAAGTTCGAATTTTATGTCCAATTTTAGTAATGGAGTCTTTCCTTTTGGGGTTTTGGAATGAGTATGGGTAGTTTCAGTGGTGGTAATGGAAGATGATGTCATGTGAGATGATGGAGATGATGAGGAAGATGATGAGGATGGTGGAGATGGAGGTGGCTTTCCACCATTCCCTTTGGAATCCTTCTTATCATCTTTTTTGTCCTTTGAGCTTCCTTCTCCATGTGGAGATTTAGAACTCTCTCCAACCATTCTACTGTTCCTCTCTTCATAGAGGACTTTAACCATCTGAGTTAAAGTATAGAAATCTTTCTTGAAATCTTCCTCTTTTGAAGAGGGACCTTCAGGCTTTCTCTCTCCAGACATAATGGCTATGGATTCAGGCTCAAAAGTTTGTATTGATTATACCTCTTCAATCTCAGTTGAAGATAAAACTTGAGGAGTTTCAAGTGTAGTTGTAATTGGAAATTTGAGTCATGGTTATTGTGTCCTTGTGGCTCTCCTTCTTCTGGGCATTACCTCAGGATTTGCAACAAATAACTTCCCTTTTCCTTTCTACAACTTTAACCTTGTAAGCATCACAACTTTGCAACCATTAAAACCCTAATTGCTCAAACTCAAGCAATCAAGAAATTCAACCTTGCTTTGATACCAACATGATCTATTTTTGTACTATTAGTTTTGTTTTGCTAATAACAATTACATATTTATAAATATGTGCTTGTTTATTTCTCCTTGTGTTGAGGTTTCATTAGTTGTTTGTGCATACAATCAATTATTTTTCCTTAAGTTTTTAAAGACATTCATGAGAAAAATAGCTTCAGAAAGAAACACTGAACATCGAACATGTACATTGTATTAAACCATCAAAGGGACACATTAACACAATGTTTTGATGAAGGATTTCACCCCTCCTAGGCTACATCTCCTTGGTCCAGCTTCCATGGCTTGAGCCTCTATATTAGCTCAATGTGGAAAAAATTCTATTTACAAAGCTCTATGGCTCCTAATACCTGCACCAATGTGTTAAGAATGTGCAAATTAGCCAAAAATGACTATTGGATCTTTGAAAACTGACTTTGGCTGCTCTGGGTATGACCCCCTTCCCTAGTGGCCCTGGGTTTCCCTGAACTTCCCTATGGCACAATAACCCATATAAGTCCTATATTTCCTCTGAAACATGTACCAATGAGTTCAGAAGGTCAAAATAATCCAAAATTGACTATTCATTTTCCAAAATTGGTCAAAAATTGAGCAAGATATGCTTCAACCAATTTTTCCCTAGGAAACCCTGCTAAATCTAGAGAGACTCCAGTTAAGTTCGCCAAGTTTGGTGGCGGTTCTGGATTTGGTGGCTCTAACATAAAGGCCGCCAATTTTAATTAGAGATTAATTAGTCTTAATCGTGATTAGGGGCACAATAAGCGCGCTTAACAACTTTGCATTGGCCCATGGTTTCCATTGGTTAGTCATATGGTGAGGGAGTTGGCCCGTGGGGCTGGCTCCCTCCACTCCATCGTCCGCATTTATGATCGATTTAAATATAAAAACATCCCTCTATTTAACAATGCCCACACTTGGTTCAATGATAGCCATTGGTAGTTGGGCGGGGGAGGTCGTGGGTTTGATTCCCGTTCTGCCTGTCCTTCATATGATTTTGCCGCCGCTTTAACATTTAAATCTACCGCTAATTTTGAAATTTGAATTTAAATTCAATATATATTTATATATATATATATATATATATATATACTTTATATATATATATATATATATATATATATGGTTTAAAAAAAACTATATATTGTAAATAATAATTATATATAATATATAATAATATTTAAATAAAAACAATTTCAAATTCCACCTTGGAGGCCAAGTAGGCAAATTCACCTTCACACAACCAAACTAGCGAATCCCAAAGTGACACTTGTCACAGCCCCATTGGGCGAAAACTGAAGAAGATTCCCCTTGTTGACTGGACTGCCATGTCATCTTTCTGTCCTATTTTGTAATTTTTTTAGATGTTTAGGAAAACGAACAATAGGCCTTTTCTCCTTCATCCAGTGTCCATTTTCAGTGAAATGAATTATGTTGTGATTGTCTTAATGAGACAGATGCAGTCATACAGGTTTCGAGGCAATCTGAGAATTTTGATTTTTGAGCTAAGTACTGAGCACTTGATCATGAACGCAGTCTTGTAAATGTCCTCCTCTTTGATGTGTTCCTAATGGTATCTGCATCTCAAGTCAATCTTCAAAAACACCGCTACTCCCTTCAACTGATCGAAAAAGTCATCAATCCTCGGCAAAGGGTACTTGTTCTTGATAGTCACTTTGTTCAACTGCCTACAATCAATGCATATTATGAGAGTACCATCTTTCTTCCTCAAAAACAAGACTAGTGCGACCCAAGGTGATACACTTGACCTAATGTATCCTTTGTCCAACATGTCCTTTAGCTACAACTTTAACTCAACCAACTCAAGTGTGCTCCTCCTGTAAGGCGCTTTCGATGTTGGAGCTTCTCATGTCACTAACTCAATAGAAAAGTCTACCTCCCTGTGAGATGGCAACTCTATAATGTCCTCAGGAAATAAATCCCTGAACTGTTATAAAATGGAGTAATTTTTCAATACATCTGTGTCCTCAACCTCCTAACCTTTATCACTAGAAATGTGTACTACAAATAGCTTGCACCCTTTCTAGCAGCTACATTTTTCTTGCATAGTTTTCACCATCCTAACTGATGTTTCTTTCTTCTTACCTTGCAAGACTCTTGGTTCCCCATTTTCATCAACACACTCAATAGATTTGTCATTCAACCTTGGTTCTGTTATGAAACCAGCTCAAGAAAAGATAGAAAAGATGGATCAACGCCTTAGAATTCAGCCTCTTCGAGGGGGCAACCTCCTTTACATTACATAAATGAAAAATTCTTGGATGA
>APFE031734882.1:26871-56548 GCA_000404065.3 Pinus taeda | reverse complement strand
AAAAAACAAAATAAAAAACCAAATTGAAAAACTAAACGGTTAAAAAACAAGAGGAGGATGATGTGGATTACCTGGTGAAGACGGCGTCCGATTCCGACGGTTGGATTTTCCGCAATCCTCTCAGGAAATTTTCAGAGCAAAAGCACTATTTCCTCACCCAAATCACAAATGGTAAAAATGAATGGTAAAACCCCCTTTTTATAAGTTTTTTGAGTAAATAAATTTCAAATTTGTTTATGTTTCACTTTAAAAGGGTATTATTTCGACATTTTTATCTCTTTCAAGCAGGTATGAGTAATGTTTGTGTTTTTGTGCAAGATAACAGGATTATTCAGGCGAAATTTATCATTTTCAACCAGAGTCACCTTTTAAGCCCTTTTCTGACTCCTAAAACATGAAAAGATTGCTGAGTTTTTCTTTTAAGCTCGTTAAAACGGAATTAAAAGACGGTCGATTTACAGCTCTTTTTCGACCGTAAAAAACATAAAAAGATCGCCGGATTTTTGTCGTTTCAAATTCGATATTGGTTATAAAACGACGTGTCCTTGGCCGCTTTTTTACTCTTTCGGATCAAAGACACTAATAACGAAAAGTACTCCTTGGCCGTAAAAGATCAAGTGGTTCTCTCAAGTATTATTTTATACTTTTTCAGGCTTGGGAGACACAAATCTACGAAAAAGTCAAACCCTGGAGTCTTCTTAAGTTTTTTAATAGACTCTCTAAAAATGAAAAACGCCAAGTTTGTGCTTGCAGGTTTGCGACGAAGGAATTTACCTGGATCAAGGAGCGAAATCTCGAATTGCATTGACATGAGGTAGGCCCTTAAACACATTTGTTTGCCATTATTTATAAAGCGCATTTAGAGAAAGATAGTGTCTGGTTGGTTTGTTTGTCATTAGGTCTTCATTAGATTCTAGGAAGGTCTGTCTTGTCCGCAAGATCGACTGATTCCGCGTGACAATAGGAACTCACAAAGAGGTGATCTCAACTTTGTGATCTTATAAGAAATGTCAGGATATCAATCGCCCAATCAAAGTGACAAGAACTAGTGCAAAAAATAGTATCATCTCAATCTTAAATATGAAAAAGTGAGCTTTGACATTGCCAAATTTGGATGCCTAGAATTTAACAAATCTCATTGTTTGAACATATGGGTTCTAAACTTACGATTCTAGATCCATCAGAACTCTATTTCTATAGTACATTATTACAGGTAAATTAAGAGAATATATTACATATATTATATTAAAGCGATTATTGAAGAAGCCATTAGAATGAAGAATCAATTATTGTTTGTATTTTGTGCAATCTTGTTTAACCTTACACTTCTTAAAAATACCTCCATGAATCACCCAATAGCCTCCAAAAAGCTCTAAAGCATCTACCCATATATACACATTATGTATTCATCCATTCAACTATAGAAACATACCACCGAACATATCCATACAAATGCCAAGTGCAAACATATCAATAAAAACGTTTTACCTTTAATGGCTAGGCTACATGGATTCAACACCATCATTTTTTACAATTAATTATGTATCTAAATATAACATCAAGCTAAGCTGAATCATTTTATTTTTATTTTTACCAAGTCAAAATGTTTACATTAATGTTACACATCTCTAACATCCTTGGTTGGAGATCACCTTTGGCCCTAATAAAAAATATTAATTTTATTCCAAAAAAAAAATATATATATATATATATATATAATATATATATATATATATATATATAATATATATATAATATATATATATAATATATATATATATATATATAATTATATTTTAAAATAAAAATATTAATATTCAAAATCTAAAGTCCACCAACATTAAATGAATTATTTTACTTTAATTATTTCACTCTTTCTCACAAATAGAATTCCACTTTGCAGTGTAAGATGAAACCAACTCCATTTTTCTTTTAGTAAAACCAATGTTAAATTTATATTTTGTTTATACATAATAATTATATCTATTTTTAATTAGGGTTGACATTAACATTAAATTAAATTTGTTAAATATTAAACACTTACACTTATCTATTTTTAATTAGGGCCACCATTGACATTAAATAAAATTTGTTAAATGTTAAACATTTAGGCTTGACATCTACCCCATACTGGGATATATGTCACTTTAAAGTTTTTACATTGGTGAAGCTGATAGCTCAATAAATCAAAGGATTCAAGAGCATGCATATGACATCAAGCATGGGAGGACCTATCCTCAGCATTAGTAGAACATGCAAAAAAGACAAAATACCACATATGCATTGAAGAGCCATGGGGCATTGCAAGAATTGATCATTTCCATCATCCAAAGTTTAAGGAAGTGGTGGGCCCCAGTATTGCAGCAATAATGCTGCAACTCCAGGGACTCCCTTCTTTAATTTTATCAACCTGATAGTTCGTAACAAACTTAGAAGCAACGGTGCTATATGCACAAGTACTAGCTCTTGCCGCGGCTGTCACTTCATCAGCTGGCACAAGTCCGCTAGGAGCTTAAGCCAACTTCTATGAGCTCTTCGAAGAAGCTTTTAACTGTGATGGATGGAAGCTAACTCAACAGAGGCTAATCTACTTGCAGAAAGAAGTGAAAAGCGGAAAGGAAATGCAAACCCTAGCAAACCCTAGTTTTACCGACTAATCCTACAAGTGCAAGAAAAATGATGAAAGCTACAAAAATGAATGCCATTGACTCTTAGAAAGGTAAAATGCATGTGAATAAGCTACTTCTGAAGTGAAATCTGAAAATAAACATCTTTTTGTATTTTTGAGTAAGTTGGCAAAATTATTGTGCATGTGCTTTAATTGTTTTTTAATGTGCAGAGGTGGATTGGCGAAAGGAAATGCTTACAGGAGGTTGGGAAGGTTAAAAGAGGGCCTAAGGGGTTCCTAGCACCCTTCCAGAGAGTTTCACAGTGATCAGATCTCAAGAAACCACTTTCGTGAACTTCTACAGGAAGTCTACAGGGGTTCTACAAGATGTTCTGAAATTTCTACAGGATGTTCTGTAATTTCTACAGGATGTTCCGAAAAAGAGGATTTTGGAGGGTTGATGGAGGAAAAATGGTTGGAAAGTGGAAATGGAGGTTGGATAAGGATGTTAAGGGGTCTAGGACTTGGTGAATGAGGCTAAGGAGCGATTGGATTTGTTCAAGGATGGAGGGAGCAATGATGTACAAGAATGTAGAAACTAGGGAAAAGTGAGAAAACGTGGCAAATGAGAGGCAAGAATCTGAGTTAGAGGACGAAGCAGGTTGCATGGATGGGGTAAGGATAGATGAGGAGGTATCACAGATACTCTGCATGTTATTTCCCAAAACTGATCAACAAAGGCTATGCAAACAAAATATCTAATTACTTTAACCTAATTTGACCTAGAAACCATAAGTATGATGCACAACAGTTTATTGGCAGCAAGTCACGTAAATCAACTATGGAAACCAAACAAGAATGGATCTGAGCATGTAATCACAATTGGTATCAACTTCTGCAAATGAGAATCTAACACTAATAATTGCATGATGAAGCAAAGACAATGTTTTTGGTGGCAGCAAGGACACCTTGGTCCCAGCTCATGGTCCCACTGAGGGAGAGGTGAGATCAGAGGTGCTTGATATCCTTTTTCTAAATATCTTCTCTGTTATTAACCTATCAAATCAATCTGAACATGAAAATCCTTTTTAATCATCAAAAGCAATCTAAATATCAAAACAAGATTTAAATCTAAATAACAGATTGTATTCTAAGAATACAGCAAAAACACATAAAGGTAAACAAAGGAGGTACTAGGCACTTGGGCTGGGCCCAACCCCAAGAGCTAAAGCCTCCTGAGAAAGATTAGAGCTAGTGCAAAGCTGGATTCATCTTTATTGATCAAAAGAATAGTTACATCCCAAAAACTGTCCACAAGGAAAAGCTCGAAAATGTTTTGAAATGCAGAGCTAACCGACTGCCTAAAAAATGACTAAAGAAATGACTAAAATCAAATTGCCAACTAGCTAACTTCTGCCAACCCAAATGAGGCCCCAAGCCCTCTTATTTATACAAATTGAGAACCCCAACAGCCCTCCTAAACTTTAGGAACTCAGCTGCCAAAACTTGTAGTTAACAACAACTTTACTAGCCCTTTCTCAGCTGCCCTTGTGATAATTGATGTGGTGGCCCTTGAACTCCGAGTTGATGGTGGAGAATTCGAGGTAAGGTCCCATAAATGAAGGGGACACCTTCCTGCAAATCCTCTTCTTTGTTCTTCCACGAATTTGGCTGCCAAGTGCTCATTAAAACCTTTGATTTTGTCTCAAAATTGACCAAAAAACTGCACAAAGCACCCATTAGACTTGTTAGCATAATGACTAACCCAATTCACTCTATTAGCATAAATATAATAAAAAATATGCAATAAACTAATGAGAATGGTGGATTAATTCGAATTAGGAGGCTGAATGAGCCCATATAATTATCCATTTTTGGGGCTCATCAGGAAGCTTTAGAGATTGAAAGGAAGCCTAACAATCTAAAGCCTTAGAGATGGAAAGGAAGTCTAGCAATCTAAATAGAGATGATGGATGGAAAATTAGGGATTGTTAGAGTCTTAGGTTTTATTTATTTAGTTAATTTTTCATTTTTTTACTGGAATTTTTTCAGCACTATTTTATTTGATTTGTGATTTCTAGTTTACTTGATTTTATTTCAATTCACGAATAATTATTATTTAGCTGTTGGTCTAGTTAGCCGTTGGAGGCTCTGCTCAAGCTATTTAACATGCAAAGATAGATATGATTCTTCAACTTGTCATGACGATGAACCACACTAGTTGGTTCGAAACGTGTCGACAAATGATAGATCTTGTGATTTAGGCCAACAAATCTCTCGTAAACCTGATATGGATCACAGAAGCCTCAATTCAACTATTATTTTTTGATTATATAATCATTTGGTTTATTTTTTATTTTATTATCATGATTGTTGTTTTCATTAATTTTCTTTTTCTTAAATTTCTTTCTCTCAATAAATAAATAAACAAACAATATTTTAATACGTTAATAACTGATTTATTCTCTTTCACATTTTTAAATATTGTTTAGAGAATTTTCGGCGAAATAACATAAATAATAATTTGTCGACGCGTTTCGAACCAACCAGTGTGGTTCATCGTCAGGACAAGTTGAAGAACCGATCCAGCTTAGCTTGTTAAATAGTCTGGGCAGAGACACCAACGGCTAGATTTATAACAGCTAATTTGACCTTATGACCCTAGTCAAACGAGCTATATTTTTTAATTCTTATTATTCTTAGAAATTCGTTAAATTAGGTAAATTAAATAATTAAAGTACTCTTAATAGCTAGCGATTCATTAGTTTATTTCCCTAAATCTAATAGTTTATTAATAATTTATTAATAAATGTATATATATATATACGTGATATTATATTATATATACGCCCCATAAAGAACCAAATACTATCCCTATTCATTTATTAAATATTTAAATTTATCCAATTTATATAATCTATAGAAAAATAATTAATAATTTATCTTGATAATTAATATTTACAAAAAATCTATATCAATTAATACTTATACTTTCTAATTGATTATTCCTAATATAATATTTTTAAAAATTACCCATGTAATTAGGTAAAATAATATATATAGGGTCAAAATTTATATTATCGATTTTTTTTTTAAATAGTTAGGAGGAGGTAAAAATAAACTAATAGAATAAAAAATATATTCAATCTTTTATCATATACAACTCTTTAAAGTAAACTATTTAAACACTAAATATATATTAGAAATAAAACTAGATTGTTATAATAGTTGGTAAAAAATCACATTACTTTAATGTTTATTAACCACTATATATGTATACTAGTTATAATAAAAGGTTCAATAGATTCAAATAATCCTAGAGTCTAGATTAAAAATATAATTTATTTAGACTAGATTTATTAATTGTATATTAATGTATATAACGTTATAATAGTCTATTATAGTATAATAATATTAGTATAATATTTTAGAAATCAAATATATATATATATATATATATAATATATATATAATATATATATATATAAACTGAAAACAAGAAGTAAGAATTAATTTATATAAAATACTTCTGAATATTAATCTTCCAAAAAATAAGGTTCGAAAATTACTTTAATACAGTTCATATTAATAGCGAATAAGACGAATAATGTTAAGAACTTAGGATACTAGAAGGGAACAAATATATTAATACAATAAAATATAAGGAAGCTAAGATTCCGGGAAGAGAATCTAACTAAGGATTCAAAGCTAACTAAATCCTAATAATCATAAAAACCCAAGGGGAAAAAGGACCAACCACAGAATCAACCTAGAGACCTTATAAAAGAGGGATAGAGGAGGCTAGGAAGACAAGGCTGGGACCAAGCAACTGCTAATCTTCCAGCCATCGTCCCTGTTAAGATTCTTCGACCTTTTCTCAATCTCCAGGGCTTCTCTAAATTTGCGATGGTGAAACTGCGCAACTTTAGCAATGACTTGAGCCTCTTCAATACAGACCTGATGCTTAGTTTTTTCGGCATGTTCAGCCAGGGCTGAGGACTTGGCCCTCCCATGCCTCAAGTCAGTCGAATGCTCGCTAATCCTTTGCTTGATAGAGCGACCCGTTTCACCAATATATGGTGTCCCACAGGAACAAGGAATGACATAGACGCCCTTCATGTCTTTAGGGTCAATAGGATCTTTTACCGACCTGAGGGAGCCACGGATAGTATTGAGAGGCCTAAAGGTTGCAGGCACATCGTACCTCCTCAGAATCCTCGCAATCCTATCAGTGGTCCCTTGGATGTAAGGAAGGTTAACCCCCATGACCCGATCGTTAGGATCTCTATGGACCGAAGGCTCCTTCTTAGCCTTGAGGAAGTCTTTTTGACCCAGGTGTCTACTATAAGCATTCTTCACAAAGACATCTAGGAGATGAGCCTTCTCTGATTCCAAACTCCCTTCATCAGAAATTCTAACAGCACGGGTGGAAAGAGTGCTTAGAACCCCTAACTTCTGAGCGGGGAAATGGTGGGAAGAAGCATGCAAGTATTGCTCAGTATGCGCCTTATTTCTAAACACCTGATGCGAAAAGGAACCATCCACCTTCTTAGAGATGAGAACATCCAAGAACGGAAGACAACCATTGTCTTCTTTTTCCATCGTGAATTTAATGGCGGCGGATTGGTTATTGAGATGACTAAAGAAACGATCCAACGCATCAGGACCATGAGACCAGACAACACTAGTGTCATCAACGAATCTTTTCCAAAGCTTCGGTAAGAGACGAGAGGAGGCCAATGCCTTATACTCAAAATCCTTCATAAAGAGATTAGCGACGACAGGGGATAAGGGGGAACCCATGGCAACTCCACAAGTCTGCTCATAGAATTCTCCCTCGAAGCTGAAAAAGGTGGA
This sequence comes from Pinus taeda, assembly GCA_000404065.3. Lineage (NCBI taxonomy): Eukaryota > Viridiplantae > Streptophyta > Pinopsida > Pinales > Pinaceae > Pinus > Pinus taeda. Next base: position 49,083 of record APFE031734882.1, on the reverse strand, counting down.
GGTAAGGCAAAGCTCAACCAACTTAGCCGTATCAGGGTCGGTGAGCTTATTAATCACCTTCATGGCCTCATTGATGGGAATACAAGTGTAAAGAGAGACCACGTCGAAACTTACCAGAATGTCCTCGGGCTCAAGCTTAATTCTCTTAAGATCAGCAATAAAAGAGGCCGAGTCTTTGACAAAGGACTCAGTATGACCAACCAGGGGCCTCAACTTTATAGCGAGGAACTTGGCCAGGAGGTAAGTCGGACCGCCTATGGTGTTGACAATGGGTCTCAGGGGGACCCCTTCCTTATGGACCTTCGGAAGACCACAAATCCTAGGAGCGATGGGGTTTCCCTCAATAAGCTTCTGGGATAGAGGATTAGTGGCATTGCACGACTTGATCGCAAGAGCGACTGCTCTGGAAACCTTTTTAAGGGGATTTTTCGAAAGCTTCTTATAACTCCCACTATTACAAAGATGATCAAGCATCTTATTCCTGTAATCACTTCTATCCAGGATGACGGCAGCCCCACCTTTATCAGCTTTTAAGACTACGACGTCACGATTATTGTTCAAGGTCTTCAGAGCCTCAAACACAGCCTTGCTGATATTGCTACGGGGAGGCTTAGCCCTCCTCAGGGCTACGGCACAATCCTGCCTAATCGTGTCTTTAACCTTATCAGGAAGGTTCTTAATGCCACATTCTACATCACAAATGATGTCTTCGACCGGGATTTTTCTGGGCGCTAAGGCAAAATTAAGACCTTTTCCTAAAAGACTAAAGACCTCAGGCGGAAAAGAAAAACTAGACAAATTCAACACCTTATTACCCTGAGAGTGAGGACTCGAAATATTCCTAGAACTGCCTTTATTTTCAACACTACTTTTAAAGTTATTAATCTTATTAAAAGCTTTATTACCAAGACCCTTTTTTTCATTATTACTAAATTTACTAAAATTACAACTATTGATATTACCTTCTTTATTTATAGTATCACCTTTATAATCTACTTTATTACCCTCATAATAGCTATTAAAGTAATTATGTCCATTTTTTATGATATCCCTATTACCCATTACTTTATTATAACCTTCCTGATTTTTATTATTATTCTTATAATCCGTTGTCTTATGTCCATTTTTTTATGATATCCTTATTACCCATTACTTTATTATAACCTTCCTTATTTTTATTAATATTCTTATAATCCGTTGTCTTACCCTCGTAATCGCTATTAATGTGACAATCTTCTCTAATATCATTCTGTCCATTTATTAGGTTATTCTTATTACTTATATTGCACTTACTTTTAATAATATTCTCAGAATTATTGTTCTCAACCAAGCTTGCGTCTCCATTACCTAACATAACAAAGCCAACATCCACCGAGTCGCCTTCACGCTTGCTCTTACCACGATCTTTCAAACCAGGTACACGGAAACTTACATCAGGCAAACATCGAGGGCTTAGCTCATTCAACGTGTCCAAACTGGAATCCGCGCGGTGCGAAATTCCCGGGATCTCCTCAACCGCGCATAACCGTTCCATATCACCCTCGTCCAGTTCTTGAATTGTTAACGGGCCAACAACATACTCAGCTGATCCACCGGTTATTGACAGTCGAGAATTAATCAGAGCGCACTCTGCCAAACCCGCAGCTTCGCCGACCAGATTAGCCGGAATCTCCACACCCACGCGAAACCGATCAACACCGTTTAAAGCAAGCGGAGACACGCCATGACCTGTCAAATATCTTGACTTGTTTCTTTCAATACTTTATTTCTTGATCAAAGATAATAATAGTAATAAGAATAATTATAAAATTAATTAATTTAATATGAATCTTTGAATTTTCATTATAATATTATTTTATTTATCATTTATTTTTGTTAACCTTTTTTTATTCTTTTGGTTAGATTTTATCCCAATTATTTTTTTGAGATTTTTTAATTTTTTTAAATTGAATATTCAAATCTATTCCCTTTTAATAATATTTTATTCTATTTAAATTAGTCTTCGACATAATTTCTCCACTGTGATTTTTTACAGAAAAGTATCTATCTTATATTCAAGCAATGTGATTTTAAAAAAAAAAGTGTCTGTGTTATATTCAAACACAAAAGCTTGAATTCAAAAATTAATATTTATTTTTATTAACAATTTCAAATTTAATTTAGACATTTCATACCTACTGCAATGAGTAAAGCTAAAATATTTCATACTTATAATTGCAGTAGTCTATAATGCGACTTTTTGAAAGCTTTTCCGGCGGATTTTTCCAGTCAAAATCCAGCAGCAATCCATTGGAATCCCAAGTTTGATAGCTAGTTTCTGCACAATCAATGGCTCCCAGGGGTTTTTCAGGGTGCTGAATCCAAATATGCAGTTAAAAAACCATTTTAACTGCTAAAAATCAAGATTTAACCTCATTTCTTACGCCGGATTCCGTCACCGGAATCTCCAAAAAGTCGCATTATAGACGACTCCCTTATAATTAATTAAGGTAAAGCTAAGATATTTCATACTTGTAATTAATTAAGGTAAAACAATTTAATTTAGACATTTCATACTTACAGCAATGAGTAAAGCTAAGATATATCATACTTGTAATTAAGGTAAAACTGAGATATTTTAATTAATATTTCTTCTTTATTACACAATTTCAAATTTTCTTAAAACAATTTAGTTTGATATTTCAAACCTATTATAACGAGAAAAGGTAAGATATCTTTGTACAATTTAGATAAGATAGTTCATATCTATCATGATGAGTAAAGCTCGAATATTTTGTACTTCTAATTAGTAAAATTAAAATATTTATATCACTGTATTATTTTCCAAAATTAAATAAATAATAAAATAAATTTAAAAATTGAAATAGCTAGATAAGTTTAAAAATTAAAATAGTTATTTTTTTATTGGTGGATCGAGATGCGAGTCGTGAGTCAAGACAGTTTGGGTGCAGTCATGCGTAGTATCCATGCACTTATTGCCGACGTCCCCTACATGCTCAAGGCAAGGGGTGTGGTGTCTTTTGGCATGAATGTCTGTTGGGGGAAGTGGGCAAGGTGGCGAGATAGGAAATAAGGCAGGTGGTGGAGTATGTGAGTTCATTTGACTTGCAACACAGGAGTGAAAGGCTATGGAGAAGGGTGGTGATATAGAGTAATGAAAGGTCGATAGAACAGAATGAACATTGGTCGCTGATGGATGCCTACATAAACCGAGTATGTAATTCGGCTTTACCTCAGCATTGAATCTATGTTTTGGTTGGGGTTATGGAGATTTCCGTTGATGGAGGGTGAGATGGCCAACTGTACGTTGGCCCCATGCACACTGTTGGCCCCCACTGCAGTGTTATTATGAACTGTTTGTTCTCTGCTTGTAATCACGTCCATCAATCACGCTGAAATTTAAACGGTCACCATTACCTGTTTTCAGATTTCTTCCTGAGATAACTGAGCACACGTGTCAATTGCACCCACCGAGCACTGTCTGAACTGGATGAGGGTGGCCAGTTAGCTGGGCACCGATTTTTTAATCACAACCATTTCATTTTTCATGCAGTTCTCAAATTACATTCATGCAACAGAGGAATGAATTTAGTCACGTACTTAAAAGCTAAATGTGGTTGTTGTGAGGTACTGTGGCCTTTCCTTCTGCTCCATGCATTTGTTTCTGTGGCTGCATGATGGCTTGGTTGCTGATTCACGGCTATTTTTCTTGTGCATGTATCCTTTGGCTAGATCTAAGCTGTAAGAGCCAGTTTCATCCTTCAGATTTGCACCTTCATGCTGCTGATGCTGAATTTTTGCAGGACATCACCTTGTTTTCTCCATTGCTCCCGAACGATAGATCGGATTGACCTGAAACTTTCTGAGCATGCTTCTATCATTGTTATGCACCTCCCATAGCAAAATTATGGTCAATGGATGCACGGATATCGAGAAAAAACTTAAAATGGCTAAAGATTACAGAGGTCGCTTTCTCGGAAACCGTGCATCGGAATCGGCTGAAATTTCTTGGGTGTGTGACTATCACCCATATGCATCTCCCCATGCAACATATTTTGAAACAGATGCACAGATATGGAGAAAATGCAAAAATGGTTGAAGGTGATGGAGGCTGATTTCTTGGAAACCGTGCACCAGAATTGGCTGAAATTGTTCGGGCATGTTGCCATCATCCCTATACAACTTCTCATGTAACAATCTTGCAAATGGATACACGGATCTCAAGTTAGGGAAAAAAACAAATTTCAGCACCATGTATTTTTGCTTCAAAGCATTCTGCAGTTTTTTGCATGGTAAGAAAAATGAGCTTGGGCTATAGTGCAGACTTGGAATTGATGGGAGAGAGGTTTGAGGATTGTAGGAGGAATTATGAACCCTTTAAGAAGCTATCATGTTCACCAAACTGCCTTTTTGAAATCCATTTCTAGCTTCCTTTAATTTCTACAGGAACTTCCTGTAGAATACACAGTTTTTAGGAAAGAAGCACAATGAGCTGGAAAAAATAATGGAGAAGGGTGAGGGATGGAAACATGGATGTGTGCATGCCTAACAAACAACTTCCAACCTTCAGATGCCCCTCCAAAATCGAATTTGACTCGCCCGAAGGTTCTACAGGATGTTTCCTGTAGAAATACAGAACTTCCTGGAGAAAGCTCAGAACTTCCTTTAGAAGGTGGAATCTTGACCTGAATGTGATCAAATCTTAGGAGAGGCGAGTGGTCATGGAGGGAGTGTCTTTAGGGATGTCCTATAGCCTGGTACGGACCCCTATCCTCGTTTTGCGTGACCTTCCTTACCTGCAATGTACTCCGTGCAACCTGCAATTATTTTACAGAGATTAGGCCTGTTTTCTCTTCTTCTTTTTTTCATTTTTTTTTTTGAAAACAACTAGGGCACCTCATGGAAGTTTTCACCCTAATTGCCTGCCCTGGGCACCTCTAAGGGAGGTTTTCACCCAGGGATCTTATTTTCTTTTTCTTTTCTCTTTTTTCCAATCCATTGACCGCCTCATGGAGGTTTTCAATCAATGAGCCAATCTGAGGCACCTAAGAGGAGGTTTTCACCTTAGATTTTTATTTTCCTCTTATTTTCATTTTTTTTTTTTTACCCTACCCTAGTTGAAAAAAAAAATCATTTTCAAGTATAAGAATACTTCCAATGGAGCCATGTGCACATTGAGATTAGAGACAAAATGATGTGGAGGCTTGAAATCCATGCTTTGACAGCTATCTGGATTTCAGAGACCAAATGATATGACTTTGAAGGGATCAAGCATAGCTGAGGAAGAGAGTACTACTGAAACCATATCTGAATATAACTCTGATATCCTTCGTCTTTTTGTTGGTCTGAATCATTCTTCTTGTCACCTTCTATCATGACCTTCACATTCTCATTTTTTTGTTGATTTTTCTCTTGAATACGTGGAGGATTTGATGGTAACTATGAGGGAACTTTCTCGATCTCTGGTTCTGATGTCTTCTCTTCATCAAGTGCAGCCCATGGTTCTTTGATCTCCTCCTTTGAATCTTCTTTTGCTGGATGTGGTCCTTCAATGCTTTCAAGATAATATCTTTTTTGCAATACTCTTCCTGAGCTATGGTGAAGATCATTGAGCTCAAGAGGAGTCATTTGGACATGTTGTGCCTCAGCTTTGCAATTGGGTTGAGCTAATCCAATGTGCGGGTTTGGAAATGGTGGTATTGGTAGTTGAATGGGGGTGTATATTTGAGATGGATAGGGATGGGGTTGTGGTTGGGCAGGTGGTGGAGGCAAATGAGTGGGAGGTTAGTTGCACTGGGGTCTCCACCCCTGATGAGGTGCATTCCACTAAGGTTGTGGCTGAGTAAAAGAGTGAAACGAATGAGAAATTGGAGAAGCATGGTATTGAGGAGGATACGACCAAGGAGGGGGTGTGGATCAGGAAGGATGAGCAGGGGGACTCCAAAAAGGCATGGAAGTGGCTTGATAAGGGTCGTAATAGGTCTGGGATGTTCCTTGCATTCCCTGTTGGTAGGGTATGGGTCCATGTGGCCTCCTTTGGTTCATATAATAGAGTGATTCAGTGGCTTTTTTGGCTCTCTGATATGCAGCTTTAAGTCCAGGCAAACAAGGACACTGCTTCGTAGGATGGTATTCTTCACAGACGAAACAAACTTCTAGGGGGTGCATTGGACATTCATTCCTAGGATGCTTTCTAGTGCACCTAGGACAAAAGATGTCCAAAGCCCTCCCGGCTTCCTCTTGCTTCCTTTGGATCCGCAAGGTATCCAATTGCATGGCAAGAAACTACCTCATATCACTCATGGAATCTTCCAGCATATTTTCACATTCACCTTTTCCAACATAAAGGGATGAGTTGCCTGAAAAGGTACTGCTCCCAACATTTCTATTTTCAGCCATTTGCTCTAGAAGAATGTTTTCTTCTTCTTCTTCCCTTGAGGTTCTTCAAATATGTCTTGTTATCCACCTAAGGGTTCTTTAATCACAGCCATCGAAGAAGAGAGAAGGTTGGCTGTGTGAAGCAGTGGGGGTGTTGTGCAATCATTTTTCTGAATTATCTTTACTCCTACAAGGCATGAAAGTAAATCTTTTTGGTTGATTTTTGCTCCCTTTTTTTTTTGCTTGTACCTACAGAACTGAAATAGATTGCACTGTGATTAACTAAAATCTATCTTGATGAAATGAAAATGCGGAATTGAAATGAAAGCAGGAAATGACTAACCTATGTTGTTGAAATGAAATTGTAGCAATGAAATGAGAAGCTACGCTTGCAGAATGGAAATTGCAGAATTGAAATGCTAATCTAAGCTTGCAAAATTGAAATTGCAGAATTGAAATGCTAATCTATGAAAGCACAAAATATATAATCTACACTTGCTGAAATGAAATGAAAGCAGAAAATGTCTAATCTACTTTTGCAGAAATGAAATTGCAAAATGGAAATGAAATAAACTACTTAGTAGAAGGTTGTAGTGGAAAATAGAAGAAAAGCATCAATCACCAATACTCTGATGCTTCCTCGGCAACGATGCCAAAAAGATGGTGGGCCTCAGTATTGCAGCAATAATGCTGCAACTCCTGGGACTCTCTTCTTTAATTTTATCAACCCGGTAGTTCGTAACAAACTTGGAAGCGACGGTGCTATATGCACGAGTACTAGCTATTGCCACGGTTGTCACTTGATCAGCTGGCAGAAGTCCGCTAGGAGCTTAAGCCAACTTCTATGAGCTCTTAGAAGAAGCGTTTAACTGTGATGGATGGAAGCTAACTCAATGGAGGCTAATCTACTTACAGAAAGAAGTGAAAAGCGGAAAGGAAATGCAAACCCTAGCAAACCCTAGTTTTACCGACTAACCCTACTGGTGCAAGAAAAATGATGAAAGCTACAGAAAGAAATGACATTGACTCTTAGAAAGATAAAATGCATGTGAATAAGCTACTTCTGAATTGAAATTTGAAAAGAAACATCTTTTTGTATTTTTGAGTAAGTTGGCAGAATTATTGTGCATGTGCTTTAACTGTTTTTTATTGTGCAGAGGTGGATTGGCGAAAGGAAATGCTTGCAGGAGGTTGGGAAGGTTAGAAGAGGGCCTAAGGGGTCCTTGGCACCCTTCCAGAGAGTTTCACAGTGATCGGATCTCAAGAAACCGCTTTCGTGAGCTTCTACAGAAAGTCTGCAGGGGTTCTACAAGATGTTCTGAAATTTATACAAGATGTTCCGAAAAAGAGGATTTTGGAGGGTTGATGGAGGAAAAATGGTGGGAAAGTGGAAATGGAGGTTGGATAAGGATGTTAAGGGCTCTAGGACTTGGTGAATGAGGCTAAGGAGTGATTGGATTTGTTCAAGGATGGAGGGAGCAATGATGCACAAGAATGTAGAAATTAGGGCAAAGTAAGAAAACATGGCAAATGAGAGGCAAGAATCTAAGTTAGAAGACGAAGCAGGTTGCATAGATGGGGTAAGGATAGATGAGGAGGTATCACAAGTACTTTGCACGTTATTTCCCAAAACTGATCAACAAAGGCTATGCAAACCAAAGATCTAATTACTTTAACCTAATTTGACCTAGAAACCATAAGCATGATGCACAACAGTTTATTGGTAGCAAGTCACGTAAATCAACTATGGAAACCAAACAAGAATAGATCTGAGCATGAAATCACAACTAGTATCAACTTCTACAAATGAGAATCTAACACTAATAATTGCATGATGAAGCAAAGACAATGTTTTTGGTGGCAGTAAGGACACCTTGGTCCCAGCTTATGGTCCCATTGAGGGAGAGGTGAGATCAGAAGTTCTTGATAGCCTTTTTCTTAAGATATTCTCTGTTATTAACCTATCAAATCAATCTGAACATGAAAAGCCTTTTCAATTATCAAAAGCAATCTCAATAACAAAACAAGATTTAAATCTAAATAGCAGATTTTATTTTAAGAATGCAACAAAAACACATAAAGGTAAACAAAGGAGGTACTTGGCACTTGGGTTGGGCCCAACCCCAAGAGCTACAACCTCCTGAGAAATATTAAAGCTGGTGCAAAGCTGGATTCATCTTTATTGATCAAAAGAATAGTTACATCCCAAAAACTGTCTACAAGAAAAGCTCGAAAATGTGTTGAAATGCAGAGCTAATCTACTGCCTAAAAAATGACTAAAGAAATGACTAAAATCGAACTGCCAACTAGCTAACTTCTGCCAACCCAAATGAAGCCCCAAGCCCTCTTATTTATACAAATTGAGGACCCCAACAACCCTCCTAAACTTTAGGAACTCGGCTACTAAAACTTGTAGTTAACAACAACTTTACTAGCCCTTGCTTGGCTGCCCTTGTGATAATTGATGTGTGGCCCTTGAACTCCAAGCTAATGGTGGAGAATTTGAAGTAAGGGCCCATAAATGAAGGGGACACCTTCCTACAAATCCTCTTCCTTGTTCTTCCACGAATTTGGTTGCCAAGTGCTCATTAAAACTTTTGATTTTGTCTCAAAATTGACCAAAAAACTGCACAAAGCACCCATTAGACTTGTTGGCATAATGACTAACCCAATTCACTCTATTAGCATAAATATAATAAAAAACATGCAATAAACTAATGATAATGGTGGATTAAGTCGAATTAGAAGGCTGAATGAGCCTATATAATTATCCATTTTTGGGGCTCATCAGGAAGCTTTAGAGATTGAAAGGAAGCCTAGAATCTAAAGCCTTAGAGATGGAAAAGAAGTCTAGCAATCTAAATAGAGATGATGGATGGAAAATTAGGGATTGTTGGAGTCTTAGGTTTTATTTTTTTAGTTAATTTTTCATTTTTTTACTGGAATTTTTTCAGCACTATTTTATTTGATTTGTGATTTCTAGTTTACTTGATTTTATTTCAATTCACGAATAATTATTATGTAGCCGTTGGTCTAGTTAGCCATTGGAGGCTTTGCTCAACCTATTTAACATGTAAAGATGGATCTGATTCTTCAACTTGTCCTGACGATGAACCACACCAGTTGGTTCAAAACGTGTCGACAAATGATAAATCTTGTGATTTACGCCGAAAAATCTCTCGTAAACCTGATATGGATCACAAAAGCTTCAATTCAACTATTATTTTTTGATTATATAATCATTTTATTTATTTTTTATTTTATTATTATGATTATTGTTTTCATTAATTTTCTTTCTAAATTTCTTCTCTCAATAATAAATAAACAAACAACTTAATACTTTAAATGATTATTCTCTTCACATTTAAAAATATTTGACTCTTCTTTCAATTTTAATTTTTATAAAATAATTAGTTTAATATAATTTGTTTATTTTCACCCTAAATGATTTAATTTTTTATCTTGTTGACCTCCTTTATTTTATCAATGATAATAATAGTAAATAAATTAATTATTAATATGAACCTTTGAATTTCACGTAATATATTTATTATTTATTTTTAACCTCCTTTATTCTTTTGAGTTAGATTTTATCCTAATTATTTTTTTGGGATTTTTAAATTTTTAAATGAATATACAAATCTATTCCTTAATATATTTAATTATATTTAAATTCTCTTAACATAATTTACATGTGATTTTGACAAAAAAGAATCGATCTATATCAGAAGAAAACAATATATATATATAATATAATATAATATATATATATATAATATTAATGAGGCAATATAAACAAAAAAAACCTCATAAGATACCTATTGAGGGAACTTGTGGTTCCGGAATTAGAAAGAAGAAGAAACAGAAAAATTGTAGATGGACAAAAATTACAGATTGTGAATCTTATATTCAAACAATGTGATTTTAAAAAAAAAAGTGTATGTGTTATATTCAAACACAAAAGCTTGAATTCGAAAATTAATATTTACTTTTATTAACAATTTAAAATTTAATTTAGACATTTCATAACTACTGCAATGAGTAAAGCTAAAATATTTCATACTTATAATTAATTAAGGTAAAGCTAAGAGATTTCATACTTGTAATTAATTAAAGTAAAACAATTTAATTTAAACATTTCATACCTACGGCAATGAGTAAAGCTAAGATATTTCATACTTGTAATTAAGGTAAAATTAAGATATTTTAATTCATATTTCTTCTTTATTACACAATTTCAAATTTTCTTAAAACAATTTAGTTTGATATTTCAAACCTATTTAGTTTGATATATTTCAAACCTATTATAACGAAAAAAGGTAAGATAATTTTGTACAATTTAGATAAGATGGTGCATACCTATCATAATGAGTAAAGTTGGGATATTTTCTACTTCTAATTAGTAAAACTAAAATATTTATATCACTGTATTATTTTTCACAATTAAATAAATAATAAAATAAATTTAAAAATTGAAATAGTTAGATAAGTTTAAAAATTAAAATAGTTATTTTTTATTGGTTCATCGAGATGCGAGTCGTGAGTCGAGACAGTGTGGGTGCAATCATGCGTAGTACCCGTGCACTTATTGCCGTCGTCCCCCACATGCTCAAGGCAAGGGGTGTGGTGTCTTTCGGCATGAATGTCTGTTGGGGGAAGTGGGCAAGGTGGTGAGATAGGAAATAAGGCAGGGTGGTGGAGTATGTGAGTTCATTCGACATGCAATGCAAGAGTGAAAGGATGTGGAGAAGGGTGGTGATATAGAGCAATGAAAGGTCGACAGAACAGAATGAACCTTGATCGCGGATGGACGCCTACATAAACTAAGTATGTAATTCGGCTTTACCTCAACATCGAATCTATGTTCTGGTTGGGGTTATGCTTGGGGAAAGGAGGGGAAAGAATCCGAAAATATGGGGAATAGAATTTTGTTGGTGGCAATGGGGGAGGCAATTACTTGCCATGGCTTGGTTCTATGTCTATACTTTCTCCCAAATGGGTAAAAACCATGACTGTGAGGGAGGGTGCGAAGCTTGTTGTGGGGCTGTGAGGTTTTGCACTCTGTAACTAAGGTTGGGGGAATACTGGATAGAGGCACCGCAATTCAAGAGGGGTCAGGGTTTGTAGATAGTCCCAGGGGGAAGCTGATGGCAGGGGGTTGGGGTTGCAACCACGACTTGTAGTCTAGAAAGAAACCTTTTGGGTAGTTGGAAACTGCTCAGGATTGATGGAAAGGCCAGGAATCTTGAGTGGAAAACTAGCTAGAGGGACTTGAGAGGCAAAGCCATTTCTCTTAGGCCTGAGGGAGTAAGGATATGGAACCACTGTAGGCGTACTGCTAGAATCAAGGAGGGCATGTGGGCTCGACTTGAGATGGGGCAGGATGACCTGCATACAATCCATAGTAAGGGGGAAGAAAACAATGTAGGGCCACGAGGTAAGGGTCAAAAACCTCCCCTCTCGGATCTGCGGGCTTCGACCCACCCTTGCATGCATGCGGTGAGAAATGGAGGAGAGGAAAAACATGAATAGGCAAGGTGGAGTATTATGAAAATCTTGAATTTGAATCTACCTTTTTCTGGGTGCTAACAATGCTTTGCCAAACAGGTCATAGCTCGTGCTGCGAGAGGACATGGATGTAGCAGGAGAGGCCCGACCCCCCAGACAAATAAGGGGCCAAGCACATCGAAAACTCGCAGGGGTTAGAAATCAGTAGAGCACCTCATCACTGAAGCAACAGAGGCTTACTGTGAGGGGAAAGATCCTGGCATATGAAAATTGCTGGAAGATTGGAAAGAGGAGGTAAAGGAAGGAAGTGAGACAGAGGAAAAGATGGATAACTGGACGACTCTTGTTCCGGATCTAGGGAACACCCGAGGGAGAATCACACAGTTCAAGCAAAGGATGTACTTGTACTGGTTAATGAAGGGTCTACTTGGCAAAGCGATGGAGCAGATATCTGTGGGTATGGCGGTGATAGTTCAAGGAATGTCAAATTATAAGAAGGACATGGAGATAATTCTCTTCCAGCTACACAAACAGGATAAGATGGATATAATTGATCTCCACATCCCTTGCATTTTGGAGTTGTATGGCATGCCAGGGGCATTAGTTGAAGATCCTGTCGCATCTGCCTCAGAGGAACAAAAGGACTCATCCCCATGCATAATTTTGGTCTATGCGGTTAACTTTTAATTTTTATGTTGCAAATGTCAGTTTTTACAGTTATGTAATGTCTAGACATGAGATAGAGACGTATCTAGCCTGGCTGGAAAGACTAAAACAATTATGTTTTTGGATGGCTTACAATGCTCACCGGTGGCCAACAAACTTGGAGGAGAGACAAGTTGAACCCACCTAATTAATTTGTGTAATTTAAACTTGCTTATTATATAATAGAAAATAAAATGAACCTACCAAACTTAACAAAAAAAAATTAAAAAAAATAAACTAATTAAATAAAAAAAACCATAATAATTTTTTTTTACCCTCCGATATGCCTTGAGATTATTTTTACTTCCCTAAAACATTAACCATCCAAAATCCAAAAAATTAAAACTCTACACCCTTCACGATTACCAACTAATAATCCTAGAAGACCTAATTTTCCTTGTTTTGATTTTTTTATAATAAAAATAGATTAAATCACAAAAAAATCCGTAAGTATAGGTACACCAAAATAATTCCAAAACATAAAAAAAAGGGTTTGGCCAGATGGCCGACGAACACATTGCAGTAGTGGACGTGTCAATTTCTCTCTCTGCACAGCGCATATTTGCAAGCTTTCTTGGGCGCCACGTTGATGTTCAGTTAGCCCACGTGTCAATGCGCCAGAGAGTCAGTGGGTTCCCTAGCTGCACGTGCTGTGATTGACAGGTTTGGAACAATGCGAAGGGCGGCAACCAAAAAGGAGAGGCACTCCTCTCCCGAATTTCAAACACGTCTCTCCGATCGCTTGCTTGCTCAGCAATTAATCAATCGATGACGATGGAGAGAGTGGCATTCCAGCAACTATAAAATGAGAGACATTCCGCTCCCCCATTTCAAACACGTCTCTACGATCGCTTGCTTGCTCAACAATCAATCAATCGATGACGATGGAGGGAGTGGCATTCCAGCAGCAGGCGGTGCCAGAGCTGCTTGTAGGCTTCAGATTTCATCCCACCGATGAGGAACTCATCACCCATTACCTGGAGAAGAAGGTATCCTCCTCCGCTCTGCCTGCCTCAATTATTGCAGACATTGATCCCTACCAACACGACCCCTGGGATTTGCCCGGTAAGTTTTTATTCCTCCATTAAACCTCACTTCACATGGGTATGCCTAATAGTTTTATATTTTCGGTTACAGTCCGCGATAATTTCAGATTTTAAACTTCTGCTAACAATTTCTTGTTGCAAATTGATTTCCCGATCCATGGCATTCATAAATGTTTAATGTTTAATGTTTAAGTGTTTCAGCTTTTCATCTGTGTTTCAGCTAAAGCACTTTTCGGGGAGAATGAATGGTATTTCTTCAGTCGGAGGGACCGGGAATATCCAAGCGGAGCGAGGCCAAACAGAGCCGCCGGCTCTGGCTACTGGAAAGTCACGGGATCGGACATACCCATTGTTAGTATGTCGGGAAGCACATCGCCGAGAAAAGTGGGCGTGAAGAAATCGGTGGTATTTTACAAAGGAAAGGGCGGTGAGGGCGTGATGACCAACTGGATCATGCACGAATACTGCCTCGCCCAAACTCTGCCAACCCAGAAAGAGGGATCTGTGCCCGTGAGAATCCTTCAATTTGATATTTTCCCTTATTATTATATAGTATTTCTGAAAAATTTAATACAAATTAGAATTAGCATCAATTTATATAAAAGTATGAAATCATTCTCGCTGCATATATTTTCATCCTTACTTCGACAAAGTTGATTTTCTATATTCGAAGTTATATTTTGACAAAGTTGATTTTCTATATTTGAAGTTAGTTGACTTCATCCTTACTTTGACAAAGTTGATTTTCTATAGTTTAAGTTAGTTGATTTTCTATATTTGAAGTTAGTGAAAATATAGAGTTACCGTAATTCTTTATTAGAATATTTTAGGAATTTATAGTATACGAGTGTAAATTGTCAAAATATTTCAAAATGTGCAACTACTTTAAAATGACTTCTAAAATTACATTATATTTAAAATCATTTTAAAGCAAATCTGTATTTAGAATATAATTTTAAAAATATAAAATAGTTTTCCACTGCAGGAAAAACAAATTATAAAAAAACCTTAAGTAACAAGACATTATAAAAAAGACTTAAGTAACAGATTTACAGAATATTTCAAAATGTACATTCATCAAAATCATTACATATTCTGTTTTGGAAATCTAATTGGATATAATTTCTTACTCTGGAAATCTAATAAAGATAAACATAAGTGACAAATTTTCAAAATCATTACATATTCTGTTTTGGAATCTAATGGGATATAATTTCTTATTCTGAAAATCTAGTGACAAATTTTTCAAAAGCATTACATATTCTGTTTTGGAAATCTAATTGGATATAGTTTTATATACTGGAATTCTGATAAACATAAGTGACAAATTTCCAGAATATTGCAGGGCTAAATGATTACAAATTTTGAACATCTAACAGATTTTCATTCCAACAACCAACTAACGTTAAAAGTGAACCTGTATTTTCAGTGACCTTAAAAGTAAACCTGTAATTCCAATAAAATTTATAGAATGTTAACCAGAATTAAGTTTTAATTTGCTCTCTCCTTTGTGTCAGTTGGATGGTTGTGTGCTGTGCCGATTGTTTCAGAGACTTAATTATTCCCCCGAGATGCTCTCGTCCTCACAGCTGGAGGTCCCGTCGCCATCAGCTACTGATGTGCAGCGCACCCGACAAAAACCAGCGATGCCAAAATTCAGTTCCTTTTCGAGGGTGCTTTTGAACGAGGGTCCGTCTATGGAGAACTTACCGAGCCATGCCACGTCAGATGCCAACAACGCAGCCGTATCTTCTGCGGAGTCTGCATCCTCGCCGCAGGTAGTTCCTCACCCGCTAAATTCATCGGAGAGCGGCGGCTACTCGTCAATGAATTGGTCTTAGCAAAGCCTACAGGAAATGTCTGGTCGTCGTATAAATATTTTTGACTTTTGTCTCATAAAAATCCGTCGGGAAGAGAGGGGAAGCAACCCTAGTCTTTGAGAACTGCGATTTTAAGGGTTTTTGGGTTGCAACTAATTGTATGTACTCATGATTTACCCCATTTTGAAGGTGGTGACTATAAAAAGAAATAGCGTTATAGCGGTCACTCTCTTTGACTTCAACTCACCGCTCAGCAACTTCAACTTCTACTCATGCTCTTGAAAAAGGAAAATGACTTTTTAATGATTTTTAAAAGGCTTTAATCTCAATTGCAACTTAATTTTGAATACCACTTTAATACCCATGTTTAATACTTTCTTTGGAAAGTAAAAAATTGAAAATTTTGAATACCACTTTAATACAAATGTATAATATCTTATGTAGAAAGTAAAGAAAAACTGAAAGATACTATAATTTTTTTCACTAATGTGACTCAATGTTATATATATATATATAATATTTTTATAATTCCATTTTTTTAACAATTTTATGCTCATTTGAAGTATTTTAACAATTTTTATGCTCATTTGAAGTAATATTATGATGCCATTTTTTCTTTCCCAAATGTAGATTCACTTAATGTGACTCAATGTTTTATATATATATATATATATAAATATATATATATAATTCCATTTTTTTTAACAATTTTATGCTTATTTGAAGTAATATTATAATGCCTATTTTCCTTGTTATTTAATTTAGTCTAAAATAGTGTCTAGCATAATTATGCTTTAAATAAAGTAAATATTTGTTTTTATAATAGTAAAAACATAAATAAATAATTGCTTATGATTATGATGATATAATATTATAAAGGTAAATACTTTTGTTAGGATAATGATAGAATGGGTAGGTGACTATCACCCATATGCATCTCTTTATGCAACAGATTTTGAAACGGATGCACGGATATGGAGAAAATGCAAAAATGGTTGAAGGTGATGGAGGCTGATTTCTTGGAAACCGTGCACCGGAATTGGCTGAAATTGTTCGGGCATGTTGCCATCATCCCTATACAACTTCCCATGTACCAGTCTTGCAAATGGATGCACGGATCTCAAGTTAGGGAAAAAACAAATTTCAGCACCATGTATTCTTGCAAATGGATGCACGGATCTCAAGTTAGGGAAAAAACAAATTTCAACACCATGTATTTTTGCTTCAAAGCATTCTGCAGTTTTTTGCATGGTAAGAAAAATGAGCTTGGGTTATAGTGTAGACTTGGAATTGATGGGAGAGAGGTTTGAGGATTGTAGGAGGACTTATGAACCCTTTAAGAAGCTATCATGTTCACCAAACTGCCTTTTTAAAATCCATTTCTAGCTTCCTTTAATTTCTACAGGAACTTCCTGTAGAATACACAGTTTTTAGGAAAGAAGCACAATGAGCTGGAAAAAATAATGGAGAAGGGTTAGGGATGGAAACATGGATGTGTGCAGGCCTAACAAACAAATTCCAACCTTTAGATGCCCCTCCAAAATCGAATTTGACTCGCCCGAAGGTTCTACAGGATGTTTCTTGTAGAAATACAAAACTTCCTGTAGAAAGCTCAGAACTTCCTTTAGAAGGTGGAATCTTGACCTGAATGTGATCAAATCCTAGGAGAGGTGAGTGGTCATGGAGGGAGTGTTTGTAGGGATGTCCTGTACCCTGGTACAGACCCCTATCCTCGTTTTGCGCAACCCTCCTTACCTGCAATGTACTCCCTGCAACCTGCAATTATTTTATAGAGATTAGGCCTGTTTTCTCTTCTTCTTTTTTTCATTTTTTTTTTAAACAACTAGGGCACCTCATGGAGGTTTTCACCCTAATTGCGTGCCTTGGGCACCTCCAAGGGAGGTTTTCACCCAGGGATCTTATTTTCTTTTTCTTTTCTCTTTTTTCCAACCCATTGACCGTCTCATGGAGGTTTTCAATCAATGAGCCAATCTGAGGCACCTACGAGGAGGTTTTCACCTTAGATTTTTATTTTCCTCTTATTTTCATTTTTTTTTTTTTACCCTACCCTAGTTGAAAAACAAAATCATTTTCAAGCATAAGAATACTTCCAATGGAGCCATGTGCACATCGAGATGAGAGACAAAATGATGTGGAGGCTTGAAATTCATGCTTTGACAGCTATGTGGATTTCAGAGACCAAATGATATGACTTTGAAGGGATCAAGCATAGCTGAGGAAGAGAGTACTGCTGAAACTTAGTGACTGTCTGAAACCATATCTGAATATAGCTCTGATATCCTTGGTCTTTTCGTTGGTCTGGATCATTCTTCTTGTCACCTTCTATCATGACCTTCACATTCTCATTTTTTTGTTGATTTTTATCTTGAATACATGGAGGATTTGATGGTAACTATGAGGGAACTTTCTCGATCTCTGGTTTTGATGTCTTCTCTCAATCAAGTGCAGCCCATGGTTCTTTGATCTCCTCCTTTGAATCTTCTTTTGCTGGATGTGGTCCTTCAATGCTTTCAAGATAATATCTTTTTTGCAATACTCTTCCTGAGCTATGGTGAAGATCATTGAGCTCAAGAGGAGTCATTTGAACATGTTGTGGCTCAGATTTGCAATTGGGTTGAGCTAATCCAATGTGCGGGTTTGGAAATGGTGGTATTGGTAGTTGAATGGGGGTGCATATTTGAGATGGATAGGGATGGGGTTGTGGTTGGGCAGGTGGTGGAGGCAAATGAACGGGAGGAGAGTTGTACTGGGGCCTCCACCCCTGATGAGGTGCATTCCACTAAGGCTGTGGCTGAGCAAAAGAGTGAAACGAATGAGAAATTGGAGAAGCATGGTATTGAGGAGGATACGACCAAGGAGGGGGTGTGGATCAGGAAGGATGAGCAGGGGGACTCCAAAAAGGCATGGAAGTGGCTTGATAGGGGTCGTAATAGGTCTGGGATGTTCCTTGCATTCCCTGTTGGTAGGGTATGGGTCCATGTGGCCTCCTTTGGTTCATATAATAGAGTGATTCAGTGGCTTCTTTGGCTCTCTGATATGCAGCTTTAAGTCCAGGCAATGAAGGACACTAATTCGTAGGATGGTATTCTTCACAGATGAAACACACTTCTAGGGGGTGCATTAGACATTCGTTCCTAGGATGCTTTCTAGTGCACCTAGGACAAAGGATGTCCAAAGCCCTCCCAGCTTCCTCTTGCTTCCTTTGGATCCGCAGGGTATCCAATTGCATGGCAAGAAACTACCTCATATCACTCTTGAAATCTTCCAGCATATTTTCACATTCACATTTTCCAACATAAAGGGATGAGTTGGAAGAAAAGGTACTGCTCCCAACATTTCTATTTTCAGCCATTTGCTCCAGAAAAATGTTTTCTTCTTCTTCTTCCCTTGAGGTTCTTCAAATATGTCTTGTTTTCCACCTAAGGGTTCTTTAATCACAGCCATCGAAGAAGAGAGAAGGTTGGCTGTGTGCAGGAATGGGGGTGTTGTGCAATCATTTTTCTGAATTATCTTTACTCCTACAAGGCATGAAAGTAAATTTTTTTGGTTGATTTATGCTTCCCTTTTTTTTTTTCTTTTTTTTTTTTTGCTTGTACCTACAGAAATGAAATAGATTGCACTGCGACTAACTAAAATCTATCTTGATGAAATGAAAATGCGGAATTGAAATGAAAGCAGGAAATGACTAACCTATGTTGCTGAAATGAAATTGTAGGAATGAAATGCGAAGCTATGCTTGCAAAATGGAAATTGCAGAATTGAAATGCTAATCTACGCTTGCAAAATTGAAATTGCAGAATTGAAATGCTAATCTATGAAAGCGGAAAATATCTAATCTACGCTTGCTGAAATGAAATGAAAGCAGGAAATGTCTAATCTATTTTTGCAGAAATGAAATTGCAGAATGGAAATGAAATAAACTACTTAGCAGAAGGTTGTAGTGGAAAATAGATGAAAAACAACAATTACCAATACTTTAGCGCTTCCTCAGCAACGATGCCAAAAAGATCGTGGGCCTCAGTATTGCAGCAATAATGCTACAACTCCTGGGACTCTCTTCTTTAATTTTATCAACTCGGTAGTTCGTAACAAACTTGGAAGAGGCGGTGCTATATGCACAAGTACTAGCTCATGCCGCGGTTGTCACTTGATCAGCTGGCACAAGTCCGCTAGGAGCTTAAGCCAACTTCTATGAACTCTTAGAAGAAGAGTTTAACTGTGATGGATGGAAGCTAGCTCAATGGAGGCTAATCTACTTGCAGAAAGAAGCGAAAAGCGGAAAGGAAATGTAAACCCTAGCAAACCCTAGTTTTACCGACTAACCCTACTGGTGCAAGAAAAATGATGAAAGCTATAGAAAGGAATGTCATTGACTCTTAGAAAGGTAAAATGCATGTGAATAAGCTACTTCTAAAGTGAAATACGAAAAGAAACATCTTTTTGTATTTTTGAGTAAGTTGGCAGAATTATTGTGCATGTGCTTTAACTGTTTTTCACTGTGCAGAGGTGGATTGGCGAAAGGAAATGCTTACAGGAGGTTGGGAAGGTTAGAAGAGGGCCTAAGGTGTCCCTGGCACCCTTCCAGAGAGTTTCACAGTGATCGGATCTCAAGAAACCGCTTTCGTGAGCTTCTACAGAAAGTCTGCAGGGGTTCTACAAGATGTTTTGAAATTTCTACAGGATGTTCTGTAATTTCTACAGGATGTTCCGAAAAAGAGGATTTTGGAGGGTTGATGGAGGAAAAATGGTGGGAAAGTGGAAATGGAGGTTGGATAAGGATGTTAAGGGCTCTAGGACTTGGTGAATGAGGCTAAGGAGTGATTGGATTTGTTCAAGGATGGAGGGAGCAATGATGCACAAGAATGTAGAAATTAGGGCAAAGTAAGAAAACGTGGCAGATGAGAGGCAAGAATCTAAGTTAGAAGACGAAGCAGGTTGCATGGATGGGGTAAGGATAGATGAGGAGGTATCACAGATACTTTGCACATTATTTCCCAAAACTGATCAACAAAGGCTATGCAAACCAAAGATCTAATTACTTTAACCTAATTTGACCTAGAAACCATAAGCATGATGCACAATAGTTTATTGGCAGCAAGTCACGTAAATCAACTATGGAAACCAAACAAGAATAGATCTGAGCATGAAATCACAACTGGTATCAACTTCTACAAATGAGAATCTAACACTAATAATTGCATGATGAAGCAAAGACAGTGTTTTTGGTGGCAGCAAGGACACCTTGGTCACAGGTCATGGTCCCATTGAGGGAGAGGTGAGATTAGAAGTTCTTGATAGCCTTTTTCTTAAGATCTTCTCTGTTATTAACCTATCAAATCAATCTGAACATGAAAAGCCTTTTTAATCATCAAAAACAATGTAAATAACAAAACAAGATTTAAATTTAAATAGCAGATTTTATTTTAAGAATGCAGCAAAAACACATAAAGGTAAACAAAGGAGGTACTGGGCACTTGGGTTGGGCCCAACCTCAAGAGCTACAACCTCCTGAGAAATATTAAAGCTGGTTCAAAGCTGGATTCATCTTTATTGATCAAAAGAATAGTTACATCCCAAAAACTGTCCACAAGGAAAAGCTCGAAAATGTGTTGAAATGCAAAGCTAACCTACTGCCTAAA
This sequence comes from Pinus taeda, assembly GCA_000404065.3. Classification (NCBI taxonomy): domain Eukaryota; kingdom Viridiplantae; phylum Streptophyta; class Pinopsida; order Pinales; family Pinaceae; genus Pinus; species Pinus taeda. The sequence continues at coordinate 27,966 of APFE031734882.1, read as the reverse complement.
AAATGACTAAAGAAATGACTAAAATCTCACTGCCAACTAGCTAATTTCTGCCAACCCAAATGAAGCCCCAAGCCCTCTTATTTATACAAATTGAGAACCCCAACAACCCTCCTAAACTTTAGGAACTCGGTTGCCAAAACTTGTAGTTAACAACAACTTTACTAGCCTTGCTCGGTTGCCCTTGTGATAATTGATGTGGTGGCCCTTGAACTCCGAGCTAATGGTGGAGAATTCGAGGTAAGGGCCCATAAATGAAGGGGACACCTTCCTACAAATCCTCTTCCTTGTTCTTCCACGAATTTGGCTGCCAAGTGCTCATTAAAACTTTTGATTTTGTCTCAAAATTGACCAAAAAACTGCACAAAGCACCCATTAGACTTGTTGGCATAATGACTAACCCAATTCACTCTATTAGCATAAATATAATAAAAATCTAGAGATAAACTAATGATAATGGTGGATTAAGTCGAATTAGGAGGCTGAATGAGCCTATATAATTATCCATTTTTGGGGCTCATCAGGAAATTTTAGAGATTGAAAAGAAGCCTAGCAATCTAAAGCCTTAGAGATGGAAAGGAAGTCTAGCAATCTAAATAGAGATGATGGACGGAAAATTAGGGATTGTCGGAGTCTTAGGTTTTATTTATTTAGTTAATTTTTCATTTTTTTACTGGAATTTTTTCAGCACTATTTTATTTGATTTGTGATTTCTAGTTTACTTGATTTTATTTCAATTCACGAATAATTATTATTTAGCCGTTGGTCTAGTTAGCCTTTGGAGGCTTTGCTCAAGCTATTTAACATGGAAATATGAATATGATTCTTCAACTTGTCCTGACGATGAACCACACTAGTTGGTTCAAAATGTGTCGACAAATGATAAATCTTGTGATTTACGCAGAAAAATCTCTCGTAAACCTGATATGGATCACAGAAGCTTCAATTCAACTATTATTTTTTGATTATATAATCATTTTATTTATTTATTTATTTTATTATTATGATTATTGTTTTCATTAATTTTCTTTTTCTTAAATTTTTTCTCTCGATAAATAAATAAACAAACAATCTTTTAATACTTTAATATGATTTATT
>APFE031734882.1:0-23589 GCA_000404065.3 Pinus taeda | reverse complement strand
CACATAAAGATGAGCTATTAAGAACCTGATCCATTCATCCATCAATATTTAATCAATCACCTCTCAAACTGCTGTTACCAGAACATGATATTAGACATCAGACATTACTTCAAATACAGTCAGATCTACAGATCTGATCATGCGCCGAAGAGATCTCAATTCATCAGTAGATTCACCTTATTTAGATCTAGACATTACACCCAAGAGATCATAATATTTCAGATCTAGCTCTCATAAGATGTTCAACCCAAGAACACTTCTAAGCCAAATGATCTCCTTTGCTTTATATAGGCAAGCTCCTCCTAAAAACATGGATCAATACCACGAGCCAAAACCATAGAAACACAAATACCGTTGGCTAGTTAAACATAAGAGACCCCACGTGTGCTTTTCTTTGCCTTGAAATGTGTGCACTGGGGTACGCACCTCCTGGACGGCTTATCTGCGTATTAGGACACGGTCCCTTCACGATGTACTTGCGGGTACGCACTTTCTGTAAGGTGTACCTGCGTACCCCTTATTTTCTTCCATATTTGATAGCTGATCATCAATCTTTGTTGCTAACTTGCGGTACTGTGGTCTATCACCTGAATGGGTTGCCATCAAGGACAACACTTTAGCCATAATGCCAACAATCTCCCCCTTTGGACTTGATGGCAAGGCTTACTTGTGAACTGTCATCTGATCCCTTTTTGCTGTCCGGTAACCCATGCACTCTGTCACATCTGGTATTTCTTCTGTAGATTCATCTGAATGTATATAAGCGAGATGATCTTCTATGAGAGGGTTGCCATCAAGTACAACACATGCATCATAATGCCAACAATCTCCCCCTTTGGACTTGATGGCAACAACACCAAATCACTCTCCCCCTTTGACATCAAGGGCAAAGGGTTATGCTCCCTAAGAACATGCTCTCCTTGACTATAAACCAGATCTGTTGAAGTCTCTGAACGAACTCCCCCTTTGTATATGCCATGGTGCTCCAATCTGATAATGCTCTTTCTGAGAACAAGCTGAGATGTCTGCTCTGCTATATAGTGCTGCTCAAGCTCCCCCTGACAATAAGCAAGGTCTGCAAAAGGTTGTTCTATATGACTCTATCATAAATGACCTTCTTATCTCAAAAAGACTCAAAGCATACATCCATCACCCAACCGAATGGGGATCATCCATCCAACCAAGTGGGAATACATCAGAAATATGAAAACCAAATACATTACATCATCATCCCATGCATAGAGAGAAGACATAGGTCGTTACATGACCTGAAGAGATGACTACAATAGATAGACCATTACAACATGAGTCTTACTATGACCTTTACATCGAATGATAATCATGACAGAGACCAAACATAAGCTCATGACAAACATCAGCAACAGTACTGCATAATCTGCTCCATAGTATCTGTCAACATCAACTCATTCATAACCATCCAGATCTTCATGAACCAAGAGCCATCAAATGGAAGCATCTTCATCAATCAACATATGTACGAAACAACCTATCATCATATAGGTAAAATCTCATCATCGACATGTCTCCATTGATGCAACTTTGAATAATCATCCATGTATTCAGCCAACAATCCTCATCCATATATGTGCCAAGAACAATAAAGACTCCATGCAAACACCATTAGAGAATTAACCACCAATCTGATCATGTGAATAACTCATCACCATAGCAAGATGAATCATGAGCATTGTCACCAAGGACCATAATGCCAACAATGCATTAAGAACATATGCTCCCCCTGAACCTGTGCCATCTGTCTGATCTGATCATGCATATCAATAAGAAGAGTTAGCCAATAAATGCCTTAAGACATGTACGCCGTTTTTCTTTATCTGTCCTGTGTAGCCACGCACTCTAGCTTCTGCTCCCCTGCGCACACCCGCAGAGATCCTTCTTCTGTATTGCGTACACACACAGTCAGTCTTCACTTACAGTGCGTACCCATGCACCTGTGCCATAAGCCGCCCGTGTACCGTATGCACCTTTTTCTTCCATCGCGTCGCGTACTTTTATGTAAGTCCGCAGGGAATCCTTCTATTGTGCCGCGTGCCTTTGAGCTTGCTACGCACCTGTTCTTCAGTTATGCCGCATACTTATGCATGTGCTCTTTTGCTAAGCCGTGTATCGCCGCACAGGGACTGTGCCTTCGCTTGCGTACCTCCGCTCCGGGTCTTATACTCTGCTGCGTACGCCCGCACTTTCACTGTGTATCACCTGCGTACTTCTGATTAGGGCCGAATAACAGTCCTCCTTTGTGCCACTGACAGTCAGATTTCTAGATCTGATCTTGTGTTCAAGAAATCATACTTCATAGATCTATTTCATTTTCCCTACTGCCTTTCTTCAAACAATCATATACTCGATTGTGCAGTATCCAACTCGCATATATACGTGATTTCCCTTTATGGAGTTTGCATATGAGATTCAGGACACTGAAGTTTTGTACTTTCAGCTCCCTCTGATTCGGGTATGTCTGTACGTTGTGTGGTGCTGCCTTTCTCTGACTGTACTTCCTTTTTCCTCCATATCTTCAAGCGTGATGATGTCATTTTCTCCTTTTGATATGGTGCCCACACTTTGTTCCTGCATTCCTTAGCTATATGTCCAAGCTTGTTACATGCATAACATCTTACATGTTTCATATTCCTCCTGTAGCAATTAGTAGCTTTGTGACCAAACATATTTCAAGCAAAGAAATATCCATAAAAGTACCTTGATTGAGATGACCTTTCTGCGTAATGGTCTTGAACTTTTCTTCTTCTACATCTAGCTGCAACATGTCCAAGATTATGACATACATAGCATTCAACATTATTCATAGGAGGAGTAAAGGATTTCCTTTGAGGAATTTCTTTCCTTGGTTGATGATGAGATGGATCTTTCATTTCTTTGTTGATCACTTTAGATTTCTCTTTAGAGTTCCTTGATTCACCTTGAGAGCTAGATTCACTCAACCGATTCATGGAAACCGAGACCAGTCTTTATAGCAGGAGACCTTTGACTACTAAGAATATCATCTAAGAATTTAGAGCTATCTTGAAATCGTAAAAGCTTATCCTTTTCTTCTATTTTTCCTTTCAAGATATTTACCTCAACCTGAAGTTGTTCTTCCTTCTCAACAGATTGCCTTTTCAAATCTTCTTCAGCTTTTCTTCCTTCTTCCATTTGTTCCCTTAGTTTGAGAATCTCCTTTTCTTGTTCTTCATTCAGATCCTGCTGCATTTTCCGAACTCGCAAGGCACATTCCAGCTGGGATTTTAAACTGATGACTTCATTGTCTTGTTTTTCAATTGCTTGATGTAGATCTTCATTCTGCTTCCTTGATTCTTCAAGATCTCCCTTTAGTGAGAGGATTGTAGCTTCAAGATTTTCATAGTAACTGGATCTATCTTTGAGCTCATTGATGGTTGTGTTATTTTCATTGACTTCATTTCTTAGTAATGTTACTTCATCCTGCAACTTTTGGTATTTCTCCTTGAATAACTCTCATTGAGCCTTAGCAGTACTATCCTTTATGTTCAGAAGATCTTCTTGAGTTCTAATTTTTCTTGTCAGTCTTATAACTTCTGCTTCTATCTTGTTTCTTTCTTGTTCATCCATAAGGAGAGGTTCAGTTGTTTCACATTCCCTTTTGTTCAAAAGATCTTGTTGATTTTTGATTATTTCTGAAAGCCTTTTAAATTCTGCCTCTATTTGATATCTTTCTTGTTCACCCATAAGAGCAAGTTCAGTAGTTTCACTATCACTTTCATCTCTTTCACAAGGAAAAATAGCTGGAAAATCAAAGGATACCACATTCATACCTGATAATGATTCTGAATCTGAAGAGCTTCTTATGCCTAATCCCCAATCGATTCTTCCACTGTCATAGTTTCTCTGAGATGTCTTCTTCTTCTTATGAGCTTTCTTCTTAAGCTTCTTTCCCATTGTTCCACGGATCTCCTTCAAGTGATCAAGCTTCTATCAAAGGACCTACTCTGATACCAATTGTTGGAAATAATACTGAGAGGGGGGGTGAATCAGTATTATCACATTAATAAAACTTTTTCATTTCCAAACTCTGATTCATATATGCTACTTCCACAACTTCTTATGATTAGGTTAATTGATCTTCAATGAGTGCATTAGAACATTATCAACCATATTATCAGTTAACAGATGCAGTAACATAGAATAAATCATCACACATAAGGAACACACATGAACACCATGATATAAGGTGGAAACCCAATGCGGGAGAAAACCACCTGCTGCAAGTCATCTCAATCTTCTTCTTAATAAGAAAATCCTTTTACAATATTTTGTACTGGTGCAGCCTTATACCAGTACGGGAGCTACAACCCCCTTTTTCTCTTGTACTAGCCGATCCATTAACTAGTACGCAGGCTACTACCTGCTACAATGCTCCAAAGTTTTCCCTTTAGCTCTTGTACTAGCTTAGATACTAGTACGTAGGCGTCGGCCTACAATCTTCTCTCCTCCAGGTACCACGTTTCATCAATTTTCATACTGGATACACTGAAGCACAACACATAATCTGAAAGGCCACGTTTCATCCAATTTTCATACTTCTGTGGCGCCGCACCCCTCCGCAGCTGCGCCTTCTATGGCGCTGCGCACCTCCACAGCTGTGCCTTCTGTGGCACCACGCACCTCCACAGCTGCGCCTTCTGTGGCGCCTCCGTGGTGTCTCCGCACTGTGCCTTCTGTGGCGCCTTCGCACTGCGCCTTCACACTGCGCCTTCTGTGGCGCCTCCGCACTGCGCCTTCTGTGGCGCCTTCACATTGCGCCTTCTGTGGCGCCTTCGCACTGCGCCTTCTGTGGCGCCTCCGCACTGCGCCTTCTGTGGCGTCTCTGCACTGCGTCTTTTGTGGCGTCTCCGCACTGCGCCTTCACACTGTGCCTTCTGTGGCACCTCCGCACTGCGCCTTCTGTTGCGCCTCTGTGGCGTCTCCACACTGCGCCTTCTGTGGCGCCTTCGCACTGCGCCTTCTGTGGCGCCTCTGCACTGCGCCTTATGTGGCGTCTCCTGTGGCGTCTCCGCACTACGTCTTCTATGGTGCCTCTGTGGCATCTCCGCACTGCACCTTCTGTGGCGTCTCCGCACTGCACCTTATGTGGCGCCTTCGCACTGCGCCATCTGTGGCGTCTCTGCACTGCACCTTCTGTGGCGCCTTCGCACTGCGCCTTCTGTGGCGTCTCCTGTGGCGTCTCCGCATTGCGCCTTATTTAGATCTAGACATTACTCCAAGATATCATAGTATTTCAGATCTAGCTCTCATAAGATGTTCAACCCAAAACATGCTCAAGCCAAACGATCTCCTTTGCTTTATATAGGCAAGCTCTTCCTCAAATCATGGATCATGGGGCTCAATAATAATAATAATATAAAACAATACCATGGGCCAAAACCATAATAACACAATACCGTCGGCTAAATACCAAGGGTTAAACATAAGGAAGCCCACGTGTGCGCGCTTTACTGCCTTGAAGTGTGTGCACTGGGGGTACGCACCTCAGCAGCTGTGCCCTCTGTGGCACCTCCGCACTACGCCTTCGGTGGCGCCTCTGTGGCATCTCCTGTGGCACCTCGGCACTGCGCCTTCTGTGGGACCTCTGTGGTGTCTCCTGTGGCGCCTCCGTACTGCACCTTCTATGGCGCCTCGCACCTCCACAGCTGCGCCTTCTGTGGCGTCGCGTACCTCCGCAGCTGTGCCTTCTGTGGCACTGCGTACCTCTTATTTTCTTCAATATTTGATAACTGATCATCAATCTCTGCTGCTGACTTGAAGTACTATGATCTATCACCTGAATGGGTTACCATCAAGGACAACACTTTAGCCATAATGCCAACAATCTCCCCCTTTGGACTTGATGGCAATGCTTACTTGTGAACTTTCATCTGATCCCTTTTTGTTGTCCGGTAACCCATGCACTCTGTCACATCTGATATTTCTTCTGTAGATTCATCTAAATGTATACAAGTGAGATGATCTTCTATGAGAGGGTTTCCATCAAGTATAACACATGCATCATAATGCCAACACAAAGGTCAGTGAGGATGGTCAATTCAAGTCTTCAGACCATATCTCTAAGACTTTGGGAATGTCAAGACAGTCTCGAAGGATATGGTCACCCTTACACAGCTTGCAAGGGAATTTGACCTTCCATGGAGGACAAGAAGGTTTGTCAACATGAATTGCATTTGGAGTAATAGCCGCATGGTTGGCCTCTTACTTATTTGACTTCTTCTTCTTCTTAGCCTCCTGGTTACTAGATTTGAAACTTTCACTAGGTGAAGTAGAAGATGAAGGTGAAGAAATAGGGGAAGAAGGTGACTGGTCAACCTTAGAATCATCGTGACGTGATTCAAATGAAGGAGATGGCGAGGCAGGATTTGGGACACTCAGGATCACTGAGGTTGAAAATAACCAAATAGGCAAACCAATGGTTAACCCAGGGAGGGACAACGTTGCCGTATAAGGAGCACCAACATTTCCAAAAGAAGGAAAAGGACCAAGATTCCCTTCTGAGGGGAACCCTTGACTGGTAGACTTTGGGAATGTTTCTATTGGAATCGACCCTAAAGAATTACTAAGGAATACAACTTTAACCAAGAATATTTCATGGGAAGTTAATTTTAGAAAACTGAAACAAAACTTTGCCTTTTCATGTTTTAAGAGTAGAGAAAAAGAAAAGATGACTCTATTGCTTTAGATTGGAAACGAGCTCGAAAGGACAAGTGCTCGATGATCTTTTCAAATTTAAAGAGTCAGTAAAGATCAAAAATGACTACGCAGGGTACTCTAGGCATAAAGGATTACCAGGTAACCATGAAATGCATAATACTTCCTCGCGAACCAAGAAGTACGGGCAGGCAATCTCCTAGAATGTTGTTTTCAGTGTATCACATTTACAAGGCAGCAAACTTAGCTTCCAATGGATAAAGGATTGCAAAACTAGTGGGGTCTCCCTTTATATACACAATGATACAGGGAGCACGAGTCTATACTAGTGCTATCTAATGCAAAGCGAATGACAACTGCTAGGTTTAAAGACGTCGAAACACATCTCTAGCCTAGACTGCTAAATGTGAGCATTAAGTTTCAATGCTTCCTTAGATTAATTCAATAAATTTTAATGGTTGATCTTGAATCAGGTTTCAATTACAAGGCCCTACCGCTTTCATCTAAAAACTCCTATATGTAGCTATATGAGAAAAGAGATCTTTGTCTTCGATGAAAGTTATCACTAATTGTGAGATAGAGAGCACACAAACAATGCAACAATCAAAGAATGAAACCTTTCACTAAGATATGTCCTAAATACACCTAATCTTCCCTTAACAACAAAATAAGTTTCATTTCATTTCCTACGCTTATGATGATGCGATTCTAGCTTCTCAATAGCACTACTAATGCAATATTTTCGCTTAAATAAACTAGAATGATGTTATTCTCTTCATAAAATTCAAAATGAATCTTTCGCATAAAGCACTTTAATGAAAAATTTCACAATTCCAAAAAAACATGCATCAATCAAATCCAAAGCATGATAAATGAAACTACAAGCAACTTCTTCACTGAATCGAATAAACCAAACACCTAATGCTTCAATTGAGAAACCAAGCAATGTAATCTATACTTGGAATGAGAAAAGAGACACTCAAAATAAGAAAACAAATGAGAATATTTCACTCATTCAATTGAAAACAAAGCATCCTAGTCACTTCTGGGCAGAAGAAGAGAGTCTGAGGGTCAAAACACACTGGCAATGGAATGGGAGAAATTCTAATTTTTTCTTAACTCAGAGACCGGAGCAACTTTTGGGCCAAAAGTAGCACCGATTAGCACGACTAAATAGTACTACAACTAGCGCTGATGGTTGATCGGCGCGACCTTTTGGCCAAAAATAGTTTCGATCGAGGGATTCAAAGAAAAATAAAAAGAACTTCACACAGGGCTAGAATTAACACATCAGAGGGTGGGCTAAACCAAGCAAGCATACAAAGCAAGCTAAATGAAGCTTTCTAGTCAGGGAGAAAATGGTCTAAAAGGCTCACGGGGTCAAAAACACAAGAGAAAAACACACTGGCCAAGATTGGGGTCAAGCCCTAATCTTCATTTACAGGAATTGGCGCGACTACCTAACTAACAAAAAGCGCCAGAGGTTGGTCGGCGTGGTTGTTCCTCCGAAATTCGTGCTGGTCGGTGAAACTTTCAGCTGATTAAACACGTTTTCCAAGGGAACTAAGATAAAATAAAAAAAAAAATCAAAACAGGGACCAGATCTGCTACGATGAATTTTAGACTTAAGCCAGTAAGCAAGAGAAAAGAAACAGAACCAAAGGGAAAATGTGAAACTAACAAAGTTCTCATGAAACCATGACATCCAAAACAAATAAAAGATGGGCTCTCCCCAGTGGGGTCGCCAATTTGTGGTGAAGTAAAATTATAAGTGCAGACACGAACGAATTCCTCTAGCCCAATAATGGGACTAGCCACAATAGATACATTCTATGGAATATTTCCTTAGATTATAATCAATCAAGAGGGCGTACCTCTTGGTCGCTTATCCTACTTGGTGATATCCTCGCTTGCTCGCTCCAACAATCTCTCACTTCCTTCTTCAAGCTCCTGAAACAAGTAAACAACAACAACACACAAACATAATAATAGACAAATTGCAATTCAACCTACTTAATGAGTCAAGAAGCATCAAGACATGAATATGTAATATTACAAAACATGTAGGAAATCAATCGATAGTTTCATATATTAATATTAAAAAGATATTACAACCATTCGTCTTAACGTCGCAGTCTTCCTCTAACAACACCAGGTTCCCATACACTTCTGCTAGCATTCCATGATGACTTCAAACAATAATAGTTTAAAGGCTCTTCCATTTAGACTTCACTCCAAACCAAAAACACTTCCCCCTCACACAACTAGATGGCTACAACTAGTAATAGCTTGCTTGTCTAATCAAAATAGTATACTCACACTCAGCCAACACTCTAATTGTGACTAGTTTGTGCCTGGGAAGAAGGGAGGTTTATATAGGAAATATGGATGGGATATGGATCCTCTTCTCATGGGAGAAGGACTTATCCCTTGAGGTAGTTCCATCATTATAGGGGAAAGGAGCTCAAACTGTCATCCTCAACCCCATTCGGCCAAACCATTTACCAGACTTCCGTTATGAAGCTTCTAGTGTTTGAAGCTTCGGATTTAATTTAAAAAATTTCCATAACAAGACTGACACAACTGGAACACAATTCAGTAGCATCGTCGGCATGGGGAATAGTGCTAATCTTTGCACATCGGCGCGAGGGAGACAACGGTCATTAGCATTGGTCTTATAAACTAGGAAAAACAGAAGTTTCAGGGGAAATGGTGCAAAAGGGAAATGATCTGCTCATGAAGAAGGACATAATGGGAGTTTCTTCATGAAGGCAAAGCATGCGGGGTTCACTGTAGAGGTCCTCTAGGATCAGGGAATGGGGATTATAGGGACAGTGAAAAAATGTTGTGTAACAAGGCTTGATGTCGAATATGTCATCGATCATCACGAGTGAGGTGGGGGGTGAATTTATGGGTTCGCAGATAAGTAAGGATGTCACCATACCAAGGATCATCTGAGGTAGTGGCGAACAAGTGTTCATCTGGAATATCGTCATTTTCCAGCAGATAAGGTGCACCAGTGGGAATGAGTTCAGCAAGGGATAAGCCTTTCTTACTCTTTGGTGTGACAAATTTGAGATTGAATTCTTGAATGGTAACGATCAAACGGGTGTACTTCCTGCTAATGATCTGTCGACTCAACAGGAAATCCATGGGGTTGGAATTGGTCACAACTTTGGTGGTACACATAAGGATATAATGATGAAGCTTTTGAATAGAAAACACGATAACCAACACTAACGTTTCTTCATGGGAATAGGACACAAGGGGGTTGTTAAGGTTCTTACTGACATACTATATGACATGCTCATTTCCTGCAGAAGCCTCCTGTATGAGGACCCCATTGACCGAATAGGTGGACACAAAGATGTACAAGATGAAGTCCCTCTCAAAGTTAGGTGGACTAATCAAGGGATTTGAAGTGAGAGCATGTTTGAGGGAATCAAAATACTGTTGAGCCTGGTCATCCAAAATAAATGGATTGTTAAATTGAAGGAGTCTAAGGAACCCATGAGTCATCATGGCATATTCAGGAACAAACCAACAAAGAAAGTTAGCTTTGCCTTGGAGGCTTTGTAATTGGAAAAGGGTACGAGGAGGAGGAAGTTCAAGGATGGATTGAAATTTTAGCAGGTCAAGAGTGATACTGTCTTTGGACACAATGAAGCCCAAAATTTGATTGGAAGGAATGCAAAAGACACACTTAAGAAGGTTGTGGTGAATGTTATACTTGTGATATCGAAGGAACACGGTACACAATCATGAAGGTGTTGCGACCAAAGTTTGGAACGAGCGGTGAGATCATCTAGATATGTAAGGATAATATGAGCCAAGTTGTGAAAACAGTAACACATTGCATGTTGAAAAGTGGCCCCAACATTCTTTAAACCAAAAGGCATGACCTTGTAAGAAAGAGTTCCCCACGGACTAGTGAAAGTAGTTTTAAGCTTATCAATATAACAGATACGTATCTGGTTATATCTAGAGAATCCATCCATAAAGGATAGTACCTCATACCCCACACGCTCATCAATGACTTGGTCTATGAAAGGTGTGGGAAAGTTGTCTTTGGGACAAGCTTTTTTCAGAGCGCGTAAGTTTACGTAGACACAAATGGTGTCTTGTCTCTTGAGAATGGGAACAGGATTGAACACCCATGTGGTGTATTCAATGGGGTAGATGAAACCAACCTTCTTGAGCTTATCAATTTCAACTTTAATAGCTTCACGTTTGGAAGGATGGATAGGTCTTTCCTTTTGGTAGACAAGAATGGCATTGCGCCAAGTGTTGATGTGATGTTCAATAATGGAGGGATCAAGTTCGGGAATTTTAGAATAATACCAACCAAAAACATCACGGAATTCCTTGAATAAATTGGAGTAAGCACCAATTTATTTTGGGGTGAATTATGCCCCCAAGATGACATTTTCTTCAATCCCTGGTTTATTCGAAATGTTAATTTTGATGTTAGGGGAAATTTTATCCATATTTCCTTATTCAAAATAATCTTGTGCAAGAATGGGATTTCTAAACCAATCGACTTCACCACGAATGAAATCTTTGGACTCCACAACATACTGGTCATGGATTTTTTGCGAAAGGAAGTGTGGACAATGGTGCATATCATCCCAAGGATAATCAAGGGTGGTCATGGTTTCCATGATGTCTTCATCAGAATGGAAGATGGGATGACTGGAGGAAGAGGAATCACATGATAGATAAGAGCCACCTGAAGCATATTCATGAGAGACAAGGTTCACATATGCATCATCAAGGTTGGAAGGCATATGACAAGTATATGGAATATCTATTGATGTTGAGATTGGGGTGTTCGTCGAAGAAGCTTCAATAGAATCACAATAGGAGACATCAGGGGAGTTCCAATGTATTGATCCCATGGATTACAATAGGTAGACAATGGCAATGATATTATCCATCATCTTGACATCAGGGGGAGGGATCAAAATGGGTGTTGGAGAGACCTCCTGTTCCGATTTAGGAGTGGGACTAGAATCCATGGGTAGAGGAGAGGTGGACTCACTACGAGTGACCTCTAATTCATGAAGCACTTGAAGTGTATCATGAAAATATTTGAGATGGGGAAAATGATGAGAATAATGTCCATAATTATCACACGAAGCACATGGGTGATATGTGCGTAATGATATTTTCTTCTTAGCTGATTAAGGTAAGGTGACATGGACCTCAGGAATGTTAGAATAATGGAAGGTATCAGAGACCACATCTTTAACATGAGGGAGTTTAGGAAAATTATTGGTGGCATGACCAACAAAATCACACAAAGCACATGGAGGAATAGGCTTTTGCATCTTAGGAGGAGTTGGAGTTGTTGGGATGCCTTGCCTTTAGTTCCCTTTTTCTAGGCTTTGTCCCCCTCACCCAATGCTTTCACAATAGGAGTAGGCTCCTGTTGAGGTTGTTGTGGAATTGAAGCAAATGCAAGGGTACGAACAACAGATTGGACCAAGGTCAAAGCAGTGTAAGGTTTAAGTTGATTGGATGGATTGTTTGTGGGAGGATCGATGTACCAGACTAGGATCCCCAAGGTAATGTTGGGTAAACTCGGCGTAGTGATAACAAGCGTAGAATCAACTCCAATGGGGTGGGAATAAGAACAGTACATGACCAGAAGGATAATGGCTTGGAGGAACTGCTCTAAGATGGTTAATACCTAGGGGAACAGTTCCGGGTGGAAATGGACTAGGATACATACCTTCAGAAGGAAAGGGTCCTTGAGGAGTAGTAACAGAAGGCTAGGTTGAGTTAGGAACACATGTCATGGACATGCTATTTGATGTGAAAGCATACCAGATTATTTGTGTGTGGCCCATGATTCTTGGAGCATGCAAACACTTGATGAGCTAGGCTCTGAAGGAGTAGGTGGTGGACCATAATAAGCACCAAGAAAATTGGAGTCTTTAAAAACTCCTAGAGAGACAATGGTGAGGGATGGGACAGTGTTATTGTCATCCATGAAAGAAATGTTGGAATAAGGTGATGTCTGGGCTTTGGGGTTATAGTACGTCAACTGATCAACGGGGGAAATCTTTCCATTATGGGGAAAACACATCTTACAGTGAACCATAGATGTGACAACTGACATGGCATAGGTATAACTATGACCCAAAATGATGTTATAGTCTAAGGGAGCATCAATGACTTCAATGTCAATAGAAACAGTCTTATCGGCAACCATGATTAGGCAATTGCAAAACCAGCCATGGGTTTGTGAAGAATGACCATCCCATGCACGAAGACTGATGGTGGACAGGGATAGGTCAAGGGAACCAAGTTGCTTCCAAATACTGGTAGCCATCACACAGGTGGATATGCCTTCGTCGATGATATACCGTTGAATACTGGCATTTCTAATGGAGACTGATATTTGAAATGCAATGAATGAAGGTAGGGGAGGATGTTCTGAATTTTCAACATGAAAGACAATCATATGGTCATCTTGGGGATCCATGACACCCAAAGTAGATAGTAGATATTTCCGTTGGGATGGTCACATCTGGAGGAATTACAACGTTGACATGGCAGTAGGACACTACGCCAAGTCATCAACTAATCTATAGGTATGGGCAGCTTTAGCAGAAGAAACATTTTGACGTAATGGACCTTTGGGGATCTTGGGAATAACCTCTACATTAGGGTGAGGGATCTGTATGCTACCATTGGAAGACGATAGAGGATTGCTAGAAAATTTGAGTTGGGACTCAGTTGTTGACTCAGGAGATGGCTTGTCATATTAGCGCGATTGAGTCTGAAGATCGACTTTCTCTATATTAAGTTCATCAAAATTCATCATAAGAAACTAATAATCATGGTGACTGTTAGCACCTAAATCTGTCTTAGGCTGAAGGCAAAATTCAGGGTAACCACAAACCACGCTCAGTCTGGTAGCTAGCCCTACCAGAATAGGAGAGGGCTCTCACTGTTTCACACTCAGTGAATAAGTAAAAGAAACAGTCTAAGATGACTTACAGTGACATATTGATCTTAGGCTAGTAAATAAATATGGATACAGAAGCAATTTTTTATGAATGACTGAGTTTCTGGGATAGTATGGGACCAACGGACAACAATGAACAAAGAATTTAATACAAAGGAACATATTACTTCGTGAGGCAAGACAGGCGGAAAGTCTAGCAATTTAGTTTCAAGTAAAGGTGGAATGGAAAGATTGTTTAGGAGGGTGAAAATGGCATGGACACATGAATCCTTTTCAACAAAGGAAAAATACACAGAGTGAAACTTTCCCGCAGGCAGAGCAATAAAATTTGAATTCTACTTATCTAACTTAGAAAATTTCACTGGAAATGAATATGAAATGAACTGTGAAACATAACGAAATACATAAGAAAAATAAGAAACACATTTTCTACACTCACAACCACATGAATCTCATGAAACAGAGCCGCTGCCTTTCATTAATTCTCTGTCAAAATATATAATGAAGAAACAATGTTTCTTTCCCACAGTCTCCCAGAAATTACAAGCCAACCAACCCTTTGCAAATGGTTTGCATACAATATATAGAATATGCCATGAGGAAATAGAATGACCAAGAGTTGGGGAGTTTCTCAAATCATTACAAAATGAAGGTGGAAAGCCAACCATTAGCTACAGGTGCAATGTTACAAAGATGACAAATGGCTTGCGTGACCATTTGCCTTCCTTTGCCACTTGGATAGAAGCCAAACTATTTAAAATTTTCCTTAGTTGCCAAAAAAATTGAAGTGTAGATGAGCGGGCCCACTTGGAGAAATTCGCGAATCGAAATTTCGCGAAACGGAGGTGAATTTGGCCTTTTTCCCTATATGCATCGCGCCACTTTCTATATGCACCGTGCCACTATGGAGGTTGTTTTGAGGCACCTGCAGGAGTCAAAATGTGCCCAAGTGTGCTTGTTGGAAAGCCTGGCTTGTCTACTTTCCAACCCAAGTGGAATTTCTGAATTTGGTGCTCATTTGCCCCTCCAAAACTTCATTCTCCCAAGACTGCTACTTGTGTGTCAAAATTGGGGCAGAGAGGTCATTT
Organism: Pinus taeda; assembly: GCA_000404065.3. NCBI lineage: Eukaryota > Viridiplantae > Streptophyta > Pinopsida > Pinales > Pinaceae > Pinus > Pinus taeda. Next base: position 8,817 of record APFE031734882.1, on the reverse strand, counting down.
TTTGGGTGTTTTTGACCTCCTGGAGACTCAAATCATGCCCAAATTTCTTGTCCAAGCACTAGTAGTCGTGATTTTGCATGTTGAATCCAAAAATGCAATCCATTTGTCATTTGGAGCTCCCAACAGGGAGAAAAAACCTACGTTGTGACCAAAATTTTACCATGTCACCAAAATTGCCCCAAATTTCTTGAAATTTGGGGTGGAGGTTCTCTAAGAAGCACTATGTTGGGCCACAGAGGCTTCAGCCAAGATTCGAAGTTGATCTTTCTCTTTTTGCCTCTTTTGCCTCTTTGTTTCTTTGCTCAATTTTGCCTTCAAGCTCCTTATCCGAGCCTTTCCACTCATGTTCTGTGCCCTGTAATGATAAACCATCCTCCTCAGTATGGTTTTGTCTCTGTCGGCCTTCTCCAGTAGTCTCTCAAGGTGGATATTGATCCACTCGAGCCAAGACTCATGGTCATTGTTAATCTCTTGCTCCAAGGTAGTGAGCTCGATCCTCCTTGGCTGGGCAGCTTGTCGATTCTCACGGATGTTTTTCAGCTCCATGATCTCATGCTGGTCCTCAAGTTGTTTGTTCCTTTTCTCCAAATACCTGATGATCCATTTGGCCCTCTCCAAATTGAGTGACAAGTCTTGGATCTCCGTGTTCTGCTCTTGGATGGTCATCCTAAGTCTGACACTCTCCACATCTACATCGTCATCCTGAATGACGATGAAGTCGGCCTCCTGTTCACCTGATGGCCCCTCATCGTGCATGGGCCTCTTGCCCTTTTCCTGTACCTGTGTTGTCGATGCCGGAAGCAAGGCCCCTTCCACCCCGGGTGGAGATAACACTCGCTTTGCTGCTACAAACAAGTGCCTATTGCCTCTCTGATATGTAACGAATACTGGCATAGTAGTGGTCTCATGGCACTCATATTGATGAGAAGGACCACCTATCTCATGCTCTGCCTCTGATAATACCTGTGAAGTGTTGAAGAGGTCACGGCAGATGAAGTCCTCCCAAGCAATGCCCTGCAATCCCAACTAATGATCCACCAAAATCCGGATAAGAGCAAAGTGATAAAAATTGTTAAGTTGTTGTTGAGGGGTCTTATGTTGCATGAAGGTGTTCATCCTCTCTATGTTCCTACAATGAAAAATGGGAGGTTCATCATCCACACCCTGGTAAAGTGCATCAGCAACCTGATGTGGTAGGCATATAGACGAGAGAACCTCCCCTCAGAGCTGAAGTACTTCATGATCAATTTCATGAGTGGATCATACTCATCTTTCAAATATCTGAATGGAAAGACTCTTGTGAGCTACCTCAAGAATCGGGCCTTAATGTAAGGCTCATAGTGTTGCCTATCCACCTTCTTTTTCTTGTGCCACTATTCTCCAACATTTGGTATGCCGGTTGCCACTGAGATATTTTCGGGTGTCAATGTGAAGGTGACCCCAGCCAAGATAGACTGGCCTCCATGTAGATGAAGTACAAAAAGACGGGCCAACTCATGATGAACTCTAAAATTAGCCACCCTTTGACAAAATTCAAAACATGATAGATGTTGGAAACATGACATGGCAAGAGGGCAGGCCTGCAATTCAGTGAGGGTGGTTGGCTCATCCCTAACATGTTTGCCACTCTTGTGATCTCTCCTGGGAGCCTGTTCTTCCGAGGATGAATCAGTTTGTGTCTCCATCTCATACTCTGATGAATGCTCAGATGCCATGATTGCTGTGTGTATTGTACTTGGGCTGCCCTTTGATGATGGTGTGAAACTAGGTGTTTTTGTGATATCTGCCACCAAGGGGAACAATGAAAAAAAGGGAGTATTAGGAGGGGAGTAATATGATGTGAATAGGGGTTATGGGGAGAAGTTTGTTTAGGGATATGTAGGGGGTTTGGGTATGTGATAGGGTAGGGTTTTGGGGTTTTGATAAGGTAGGGTTTTGGGGTGTTATATTGGCAAATAAGAGGAGGGGATAGGGAATAGGGTTTGGTAGTGTTTTAGGGTAGGGATAATAGGAAAAATAAGAAAGGGGGGATAGGGAAAAATGACAAGCAAGGGAAAAATGAGGGGTGAAAATGGAACCTTGGCATCAACACCACAATTATGCAACCCTAGCAACAATCACTTTTGGTGTTTTCTTGTGGTTGGTTTTATGAGTTTTGTTGCAATTAAACATAGCCATGAACCACCATAACATTCTTAAAATTTGATGAGAAAGCCATGATATAGAGCCTACCTATCAATTTGAGGGGTTTTGTAAGCAATTTGAGGTGATTTGGCACAATTTTGGACCTTTGTGGGTGTGCGTCGCGCACCAAACCTAGTGCGTCGTGCCCTATGTGTGCACCGCGCCAGTTGAAAATTTGCACTGTGGGGTGGCTCTGTGTGCGCCGCACTCTATAAACTGCCTCCAACTCACTCTTAAACACGCACTTTTCTCTCCTAATCACTTTGCAACTTTTCTCTATGACCTTGATTTGCACAATAACCTTGTTTGCTTGTGGAAAGCTCTATTTAAAGACTTTGAAGTCATGGGTTAAATTTTTGCTTCTCCAAAAACCCATTTTTCTAATGTTATGTTTTGACACTTTTTCACTGACTTAAAGCAACACTGAATTTAACTTTTCCCTTTGAAATTTTAGCTCAAATGATGAAATTTTCGGCACTCTTTGCAGGGATTGCATGACAGGGCATTTGGCCATGGAAACCATGACTGCACCTGAAGAAATCAACTAATGACGTATTTGAAAATTTTATCACAAATGACATTGTTTAACTTTTCTTCAAAACAAAGTTTTGAAGAACAGTCGAAGTTTGTCCACATGACGATGAAACTCTCTGAATCATAACTTTGTAAGGGCCTCACTCTGGCCTGCATGGCTTTATTGGACATGGTTGAAGACCAAATTGATTAACCCCTAGACCTAATGATCGAAAATGACTTTTGTGCATTAAAGGACCAAACCTTGGCTATCATGGACTTTAGTGATCATTGACAAAAGACCTAGGCCAGCAGGTGCCAGACATGAGGGGGACTGACTAACAAGGCCTTTTTCCGTCAAATTATGGCATGCCCGCAGCTGAGTGAATGGAGCGAGACTCCTAAAAATAAAATTCATAAAGAGTTTTGATCTCTGACGGAGGACTGACAAGACCGACTCTAACATTGGCTCCAATGGGGGACGGTAGCTCCTTGGAGATGCCAAGAACAGCAGATCTCTAGAAGAGCTAGACAATGCCTTCATCCATTGGGCTGTGGAGTCATTATTTCAACAAAAAACACAGGACTCTGACTCATTTATGAAATTGAAATGACCAAAAACTGACTCAACTTTGACATTGAAATGACTTGAAGACTAACTTGACAAACTCAAAATAAACTGAAATAAAAATGGTATTTACAATGACAGTGGAAGCAGCGTTAATAACTCTGAAATGGTACCGCTTGATCATCCGACCATTGATCGGCCCTCCTAGACAATCTTCCTCATTCATTTCCTTCAGAAGAAAGGCATTCTGACCCTGATATGCTACAATCTTGAAGGGACCTTTCCAGAGGTTCTCTAACTTACCGTGCTTACCTTTTTCCTCATTCCTTGCATCCCACTTCAACACTACATCATCCAACTAAAATTTGTCCACCTTTGCCTTTCTATCATAAATTTTCTTGATCTTCTCCTACAATTTGGATGTATTCTTGAAAACTTCTTCTCTAGTCTGTTGCAAGTGGACCATTTTATTCAACCTTCTCTGCATGGGATCTTCTTCACTGTCGGTCTCCTGAAGAAGTTTGACTACCGGGACAGCGAGAGAGGTAGGAAATACTGTATCAACTCCATAAACAAGCTCAAATGGTGACGTACCAATGGATTTCTTCTGACTAACCCGATCTGCCCAAAGTGCATTGACCAACCTCTTATGCCAGCTCTTCTTATTTATTTCCAGCAGCTTCTTGATGATGTCGACCAATGATTTATTCGAAGACTCTGCCAATCCATTACCTTGCGGATGATAGGAAGTTGAGTGACCCAAAATGATGTGATATTTATGACAAAACTCTACCATCCTTTTTTATTTGAAAGCTATTGCGTTATCAGTGATTAACTTATTCGGGCAACCAAAGCGAGACAAGATGTTATTTTCAAGGAATGAAATGATTACCGCATCAGTAGCTTGTCTAGTGGGAATTGCCTCGATCCATTTCGTGAAATAATCTGTCGCTGTGAGGATCCATCTATGCTGAACGGAAGAAGCAGGATGAATTTCACCAATGAAATCCGATCCCCATTGCTGGAAAGGGGCACTCACCTCTATATGCTTAAGTGGTAAAGGCTGTAACTTCTGCTTTCCTTCAAAAATATGACACTTATGACAGCGCTTGACCATCTTATATACATCAGCGAACAATGTCAGCCAATAGTACCCTGTTCTCAGAATTTTATTTGCTATTGATTTCCAAAAAAGGTGACCACCACAGTCTCCTTGCTGGCAATCCTCCATGACCTTCTTTGCTTCCTTTTCCACCAAACAATTTAACAAAATGCCACTGGGATCTTTCCATTACAGTGCAGAATTTAGAATACAAAACTTGGCTTCTTTCAACTTGAGTGTTCTCGCTTTGTTTCTAGTCATGCCGGGTGGTGGTGAAAAATTTTTAAGCACATATATGATATCTGAACACCATGGAGAAAGAGCAAACATTTCAGATACCTGAATTGATGATCCTTCCTCATTCTCATCAGACATAGCAGCGATCAGATTTATGTCCAAGGCGTGCAAGTTTGATTCAGCCATTAACTTTTCCAATCCTTGTCCTTTAACCAGCTTTGTGAGCTTTATTTCCACATCATATTCCAACAAGGCTGCAATCCACTTGCCTTGTCTTCCTTCTAGATCAGTCTATACTAAAACATCTTTGACATCAGCATTAGGAACATAGGCCAAAATATGAGAATGTAGAATATATACCCGGAAGTATTTCAATGCTTTCACAAGTGCAAGGGCTTGCTTCTCAATGAAATTGTATTTTAAGGCCGCATCTCTTATAGCTCCGCTGAAGAATGCATTGGGTCTTTCGTGATCATCTCTTTTCTGCAATAACACTGCTGCCATAGTATGCTCCAAAGTACATGAAAACAATATGAAATCCTGAGTGTAGTCTGGGCTGACTAGAACTGGAGCTGAGGAAAGAGCCAATTTGAGCAAATAGAAAGATTTTACAGCCTCCTCCATCCATTTCACTTGGCTGTCCTTCTTAAGCATGTTTGTCATCTCTCTTAGGTGTTCAGCAAGGTTAGGTACAAAGCAGCGTAGAAAATTAATTTTACCATTGAAAGATTGTATCTCTTTCTTATTCTGTGGCAGATCAATTTGCTGAATTGCTTACACACGTGCTGAGTCAATATGAATGCCATCTTTTGAGATAATGTGCCCGAGTAGTTTTCCTTCCTCCATGGAAAACAAGCTCTTCTTCGGATTCAACGACAAGCCATATTTTCTACACTTTTGAAAGACAATTTTTAGATGGTACATGTGCTCTTCATCAGATTTGGAAAACACTATCAAATCATCCAGGTACACCACCAAAAAGACATCCTTCTCATTTGCAAAAGACAAGTCCATTGCCCGCTGAAAGGTGGCACCTGCGTTCTTTAAACCAAAAGGCATTTTAGCGTAATGAAAGGTTCCCATGGAGTGGTGAACGCTGTCTTGTCTCGGTCATCTTCATGGACAGAAACTTGGTTATATCCGGAATAACCATCAAGTAGTGACATACGAGATGCTCCCACTATTCGCTGAATTATATGGTCCATTTTGGGCAATGGATAGTTGTCTTTCAATGAAACTTTGTTGAGATTTCTAAAATCAATGCATAAGGAAATCTCACTTGTCTTCTTTCGTACGGGTACCAAATTAGAGATCCAATCCGAAAATCTAATGGGAACAATGATTCCTGATTTGTACAACCTGTTTATCTCCTTTTCAATTGATGGCAACAACTTTGGATTTAGCCTTCTCAACTTCTATCTGAATGGTTTTTGATTGGGCTTGATGGGTATAGTGTGCTGAATTATATTGGTGTCATACGTCTTTAAGTCAGAATAGTCCCAAGTAAACACATCTACAAATGAAGACATCAAACTGATATATTTGTCCTTGATCTTTGGCGGCAATGCTTTGGACAATTTTACCAATTTAGGATTTGTATTTGTCCTGATATTGACCTCTTCCACGCCCTTCTCTGTTGGCTGCAATGTTGGCTTGCAGGCTACATCATCCTGATCGAAGAGTTCTTCAAGAGGTATCAAGCCTTTGAGAATAACGTTATTCTTCAACTGCAACACATCCATTTCATTAATTTGTATTTCATCTGTACCATTGCCTTTTCCATCATCATTTTCTTCATCAATGGAGGTCTCTTTAATCTTGCCTTAGTTTTGCAGAAAATCATCAATCTCGTCATCATCTTGGAACACTTTCCAATATCTCTGATTGTCTGGAATGGTTGGACAGTGCTTGACATGGATTTCGAATTTGTTACTAGAGTTCATTGGGATTTTTAAACTACTTGCTGCCTTAGCAAGAGCATCAGTAATGCTATTTTGTATGCGAGGCACACATGTCAACGTGTATTTTGAAAATAATTTCAAAATGTCTAGGACTGCGTTACAGTAGGCCCACATCCTAGGATACTTTGCTTGATATTCGCCTCTGAACTGCTTGATAAACAATTCGGAGTCACCATATATTGAAATCCTCTTAGCGTTCAGCTCTCTTAGAATCTTTAGGCCAGCAATCAGAGCTTCATACTCAGCTTCATTATTTGAACATTCAAAAGCCAACTTGTAAGAGCATACCCATACATTACTAGGGACCTTGTTTGGGGCGGAGAAAGGACTGCATACCCAAATTCCTATTCCAGCGCCATCATTTCCCACTGCTCCATCGAAATCCATGGTCCACAAACCTTCTTCCTCCTTTTGCAAGTGCTGGAAATCTGTTTGTTATGCCTTGCCTGCTTGCTGTCCATTGCTTTCAGCTGATTGCCCAATGTTGTTCTGCCGTTCTTGTTCCTCTTTCTTCAAAACTTCTCTAAAAAAATTTGTTATTTCCGGAATATCATCTGCTTCTACCAACTGACTATCTATATCATTTAAACTATCTGAATACAAAACAAAAGACTCTAAATCTGTATGTAAATAGCTAATAGGATGATTTATTGGTTTCTCCTTGCTTGTGATCATGTACTTCATTTTTTGTTCCCGATATAATTTCCTCATTTGTCCAAATACTGGAATCGTTGCATAGGAGAAATTTAGCTGTAGTGTCCCTTTTCGTTTCACAACCCAAGACCTGGAAAGAAGCATGCCAAACCTTGGAGGAATGTATGCCACCACAATATCCATCAAAACATTCTTCATGGGGAGCTGATCCAAACTCACAACCAAGTCTTTGATGAGACCTATACATCTTACTTTGCTGGAATCAAACAAATAGAGATCATGATATTGTTGGGTGATGTCCAGACCAAGCTTGTCGATGATTGCCTTAGGCATGAGATTGTGAGAGGCTCCGGAATCGAACATGGCGTTATGTAACACAAAATCATGCAACCTTAAACTAATGTAAAAAGGTGGCACATCACTGTCATGAGACTCACCATTTGATGCTGGCCCAAAAATCATTTCGGGTTGATCATCTTCGACATTCACCATGTCGAACATTGGGTCCAAATTTAACATTTTAGATACTTGTCCTTTATAACTGCTGTTCTTCAATATTTTAGTCAAAGGGATGGATATTTTTATCTTGGAAATCTCATTCTCTAAATTGAAAGCGAGAATCCTTTCTACCTATTTGACTGGGATTTCTTTCCTCTCCCTTTCTTTTGATGTAACTTGCTGATGTGGTGGTTATGCTGATGTTGATTTGTTGCTCTCCATTTCAACCCTCCTTTTCTTTCCTTTGTGTACCAGCTGAATCATTCTTTGGCGCTTCAACATCCTTCTTTTTCTGAATGGGTCTGACCGGCACATCCTTGTTTCTAAGTGAATATCGCTGCTATTGGGCGGACAAAGCATTCATGTAGCCTCTTTGGTATTCATTTGATTGCTCCTCCAAGATGGTGTTGCTTGCTAGGATGAAATCTCCATCTTTATGTGCAGCTGAATTCTCTGCATACTCCTCCTCTTCAGTGAGATAAGTAGGAAAATCGTCAGGAGTAAAGAGATGATTTTCTTCGCCTATTACATTCCCATATTTATCTGATTCTGGTCCATGCACAAAATTCTGCTGCAAAGGTGTTTGTACTGGTTGTTGTGCAATCATCTCTTGAGCTCGCTGATCTCTCTGTCTTATTCTATACTGTGGTTGTTGTTGGCCATGGAAGTTAGGATTTCTAACTTGTGGCTCTGGTTTGTCAAGTTTCACTCTCTCAAGCATCTGCTCTACCTTCCGAGGTAGTTGATCTACCGAGGAAGATTCTTCCTTTGCAGTGACCTTCTTCTCTACTTTTGCTCTAGCTCTCTTGGTGAGCAGATTTGCTTCAACGCTCACTGCTATCTTCTGCATGTCTTCCATTGTAGCCGGTTCTCTTTCTCTCAATTGATAAGCCATATCAGCATCAAAACCATCCAAGAATTTCAACATGGCTAGTACCACAGGTGGCCTTAGATTATCTGGAATTTCATTATACACTGTATTGAATCTAATGCAATAATATTGGACCGACTCACCAGCGTTTCTTTTGATTTGCTCATATTCGGATAGAATTTGAAGAGGATTCTTTTTCACTTCCAATCGGTTTAAGAATTATCTTTGT
>APFE031734877.1:0-14848 GCA_000404065.3 Pinus taeda | reverse complement strand
GTTCTTGGATATAATTTTCAATGCAGGATATTGGTTAATCGACAGTCAGCTATATAAGAAAGCAGTATGTGTTGTATATCAGAGTTAGAAGGAAGAGTTCAAACACTGTAGATGGAAGAAACTACTCTTTCATCTCAGCTTACATTGTTGCAGGTGGGAAAGCGCAGGTTGGAATTTTTATCTACTATTACATATAGCTATCATAGCTTGGAACCTAATTTCCTTTTATCATCATTAATAGATTTTTCAAGAAGATTCCTTCCTGATAGGCACTGGAAAGAAAAAAACCAGGATGTTAAGGACTGCTCAACCATTGCCCCTCTGCCTTAGGCCAAAGGAGTCATTCTATAGCGACCCATGAACTAGAAATAGTTTAGACAGTAGTATGTAGAGTTATAGTTTTTTTCCCTGGTAGTTTTGATTAAGCATAGGTATAACATTTAAAAAATTATATATGAATTTCAATGGGAGGACACAATTTCATTAATTAGGGGACCAAGGCAACTCTAAAGCTGAATTTGGTTTATTAATAAAGTCTCTGCAAGTCTAATACCGAACCATTACAAAGAGTTTGCATGAATCTTCACCCCTAAGCCCTCATTCCATATGCTTCTTATCATGAGGCATGAGTCAGTGATTCAAGCAGGAATAAGGTATTATTCTACCTCTTCCCAGTGCTACTCAAGGTTTTTCCAGAGAGGGACAATGCCCTTCCCTTCTCTGGGTCAATCAGTCTTGTGATTTGTTTTAATGAGTAGTTTAGGGTAGGCAAGTTTATTTTTCAAAGTTGAAGTTGTCAGTGGTTACATGTGTGGCATCATTCTCCTTATACTCCAATATTGGTGGATGTAAAGCAATGCCTTCCATTACTCTTTCTTCACTCTAACTGGATGGAAGTTTGCTTTACTATACATAATTATGTCTTCCTTTCAGGATAGAAAGAATCACATTGTGACAAACATTTACTGGAGGAGAATCATTGAAATCGCTTAATATACAATATTATGCCTGCCTTTCCCTTCTCTGAGTTTTGGATAGCCAATGCAGTGAATATTTAGATAGAGATTTAGTGGGTAGTTATGTGTCGTGGTAGTGAGGGCTAGGACTAGGGAATAGGGCTACATTATTTTCTCAGTACAGTGATAGAGAAGATGGTCATTTTTCTAATAAAGAAAATTGGTTCCATTAGTCTATATGGCCTGCCAGTAGATCCCTAGACCCCCAAATTTTCTCAAAATAAATGCGTTCTATTTCCTTTTATGTGGTAACCAAAGGGCCCGTGTTGAAGGGTTCATAAATGGGAGGTTTTATTAGGCCAAAATAGCAAATAATCTATCTCCAGCGGGGGAGGGTTAATCTACAAAGGATCTATATAAAGGTCAAATCCTATTGAGTTATTCGGGCCTTCGTAGGCTTTAATGATTCATTCAAATCCTAGTTGTGCTCTACAACCCCATTCTATTGTGGTTTCTACATAACAGTTAGCTACCTCTTGTTCCCTGCCTCCTTGTAGAAACCCAATTAATTCATCTAGCTCTTTTGGCTCATTTTCTATCACATGGACATCCCTTAATTCATCTCTTCCTTTATGCCCTATCTATTGCCCTAGAGCATATTCTTATCCACTGACTACAGAGCTTGATTGGATTGTTTTGAGCTACCAGGGGTGACGGATGGCCTAGTAGGGAAAGCTATCCATTTCCTTGAGGAGCTACTCTAGAGGAACGAAAATTGTAGTTGAGCTCAAGCTCCCTCAATTCAAATAATTGTTGGGAGCACGCATAATAAAATACGAATATACATAGTATGCATATGAATCAAAATAAGATCATCCTCATTCCAATATGATTGTATTAGGACAATTAACCTTATTTCTATCTCTTAGGGTTTCATAAAAAACTTTGAGTATAATGATAGAGAAGATGGTCATTTTTCTAATGAAGAAAATTGGTTCCATCAGTCCAAATGCCCACAAAGCCAATACAAAGCCCACAGAGCCATGTCTCGGCCAAACACTCTATATTGGGACTAATGAATGATTGATTTTATGGTTCACGAGGTCCTTGCCCATCTCGCCATTCTAGCCATTTTGGATATTACTACCACTAGAGCCATTGGATATATAATTCCAAGAGTGCTATCATGGATTGAGTGCCCATATATCGCTATTGAGAGCCACTACCCATTATTTCACTACATTCAAATGTGAAACCATAAGGGATATGTAAAGAACAAATCACAGGCATATAATAATAATTTGGTTGAATGACTTACTAGTTAATTAATTGATTCAAGAAAAAGGGAAGAGAAGAAATGGTATATAAACCAGTAGCAAAGCCTATTTAAGTTTGAGAGCCAATTTGAGAACTAGTCCTAACGGTTCCCACATCAATATCTTGTCTGCCCTTTGCTCAGTAAAAATATTGTCCCATTTGACTAAGTAAAGTACAACTCTATTTATTGAGTCTTTAGAGTCCAAGAATGCAATGGCAACCAAAAAACTCCAAGACCTAGCACTTATTGATCCAAAATGAGCCAAGAGGTATGGTTTTAACTCTCTCCAAGTTCCCAAGTTTTCATTTTGATTCCTGTAGCAGACAGTGTGAAATTAAAATCGATTGATTACATAACATGATGAAACTCACTTTGAAACCTATCAATGGATTTTAGTTCAATGATGCCTGCTGGTAGTAAATAGATATTTCTTTCCTTTGTGCATTTGTGGGAAAGTAAACTCCACTGATTTCATAGAATGAAACTGACCATGAAACCTATTAGAGGATTTCAATTCATTGACCTGCCAATGGCAGATGGACATTTCTTGTTCGGTCCATTGTTGTTTCCCAATTGGGAATTTTATTGTAGTGATTGAGGTGCCCTTCCGAAATGTTGGGTTAGTTGGTGTAAAGGAAGTGAACTGTATCTATAGTTCTTGGATATAATTTTCAATGCAGGATATTGGATAATTGACAATTAGCTTTGTGATCAAAAGAAAGAAAGATGCATTGTATATGAGAGTTATAACAAAGAGTTCAAAATCTGCAGATGGAAGCAACTACTCTTTGAACTCAACTTATGTTGTTGTAGGTTGGAAAGTGTAGATTGGCATTTTTATCTATTTTTACATATATTTTCCATAGCTTGCAACCTAATTTCCTTTTATCATCAGTGATAGACTTTTGAAGAAATGTTAGGTAGTATGATTCTAGCTTGGAGCCATTTCCCTTCTTCCTTGGGCCAAAGGAGTCATTCTGCAGTGACCCATGAACTAGAAATAGTTCAGGAATGTAAAAGAATGGCTCCATGAAGCCCTGTGACACTATTAGGTAGCCTTTTCAGAGGTTTTCCTGGGATTGGCCACCCACCAATGACAAAAATCAGCCCCTATATTTCAGCAGAGGAAACCTTAACAATTCTGCCAAGTCCCTTCTTCCTTGGGCCAAAGGAGTCATTCTGTAGGGACCCATGAACTAGAAATAGTTCAGATAGGTAAAAGAATGGCTCCACGAAGCCCTGTGACACTATCAAGTAGCCTTTGCAAAGGTTTTCCTACTAAAAGAATCTAAACTAAAGGAGAAAAATAGACTTACCTTCTATCTATCTCCTAAAGATACTTTTATATACTTAATATCTAAACAATCTAATTGATACATACTACTATTGCTCTTTGAATCTATCAAATCATGAACCATATATAACAATATGGTAGTAAATAAAAATCTCGTATTCTACTGCTTAGTTAAGGTTTCGATATCCTGATATGATATGCATATGTGAGAGTATTACATGTTATGAGCTTTTCTCTGCACAATTTTCTTGAGTAAATGATGTTGAATGAAAAAGCCTTCATTTTCTAATTAGGTAATGCAGTTTAAAGTCTTCTCTTGACTGACTTGGAGAAGCATATTTGTTCCCCAACTCTCCTACACCTTTGTTGTCTTTACAGACCATAGGCTAAATGCATAGCCATTTGAATTTCCACCCACGTTGGAGAACCATGCATGTTCCCTAACACTCCTACACCATTCATGCCTTTATGGATCATAGACTAAATTCATAGCCCTTTGAATCACCATCGACATCAATCTTTCCAAGATGTGGATCAAGATCTTCACTAGAGTTAAAAACAATTTCATTTTGGCTAAAATTCATTCAAAAATTGTTGGGTAGCAACCCAACTACTTTGCTTCAGTCATTCCTCCAATGGTTTTGATGACTCCCCATGTTCCATTGAAATTAGCAAACTATAGTTTCAGGTGAAACACTCCTTCAAAGTATTACAAGTGTGTGTATCATGATCTCTCAAACCACGTAAAATACAAGTCTTAACACCTACAATAGTAAGAAGACCTCATCAAATTAGAAGAAAATGCTAAACTAACTAAAATTAGGAGCTTCCTTGCTCTAATGCCACCAAACTAACTTGAACACTCAGGGTTGCCTCAAGGAACTGAGAACTTCTAAAGAATTGACTATGTCATGGGAAATTATATATTCAACTACTCCGGCTAGGTGTTATGGCATTATGCACTATGGTTTCAATCTATTATAAAAGCAACATAGAATACATCATAACACAAACAAAAGAACCTACACATATCATAGTTGCTCAAATTATATTACAACAAGTTGTGAAACAGTAAGAGTAGAGATGATTTGTGTGCTAATTTCTAAAAAAGGAGGTCGTGTAGGTAAAGTTCCATGTCCAATAGAATCCTCTAGATAATCAAAAGAACTTATACAATACAATGAAGCAACAAATATAAAAGGAAATATTTCATTCAAAAATTCAACTGAATCTTATGAGCATATACCTGAACATGGAGGCTTCAAGAGGAATGACATTCTTGACATGAAAAGGTGGGCATATCGATATGATTTTATCCTTTTAAGGCCATGATCCTGGTTGTTGATAGCCAAGTTGTAATGTATGTCATGTTTATGATTTGAAATCATTAGTGATCACGCCTTGCAACAATGTCTAAGCCATCTTGCATAAGAGACACATCGACAGAAATAGTTAAATTATTAACAAGGATTTCCCATTATCCTATAATAATGGTCACAAGTCTGGGAAAATCCCTTTGGCTAACATATGGTTGATGCCAAAAACATGTCCTGAATGATCTTCATGGAATAAATACAGTTTTAAACACAATTACTTTACTGGCCTTTTCAGCTGTAACGAGGTAGTAATAGATACCCTTTTAAAGCTTGATTTTTTTTTTACCAAGAAAAAAAATATAAAATCAAGTGTCTTAGTTTGAACTTCATGTCGTTCGAGAAAAATGACCCTGAATATAGTCATAGTTTGTTGTTAATGAAATCATATTTTGCAATAAAGAATATCTTTGATATAGAATAAGTATAAAAACGTAGAGAATATATAAATGATGTTATCGCAACTGTTAATGTACTCTTTCTTCAACTATGCTTGTTGCCATTACAGAAACTGGAGATACATAGGAAGCACCTACACTAGCGTTTGTTGTAAGTGAGTGATACCTGTCAAAGATTTCAAATAAAATGTGAATATACCCTACTTTGACGAACCATATAAAAATTTCTTTAGACACTAAAGAGGCAAGCAAAGTTTTGTGAAAATACCCTAATGAAAGAACCTTGCCAAGCCAGCCAATGACACCCAAAGAAACGGATAGTGGTAGACTTGTAGTGCTACTTTATGTTCTGGTTTTCATGGAAGGACATAAAGCTAAATATCTTTCTCTCTTTCATTTTGGTTTTCCTGAACTAGTAATTTACGAACTAGTGCTGGGAGGAAATATACATCTCTAAACAAATGAGATCTAATTTGAGCGTACTTTTTGAGTCTAATCAAAACAAAAAGGGTTTGATTACCTAAATTATTCACTTTCGGTCTCTAGTTAATTATTGTTGCATACCCCTCTCCCTGGCATATGAGTTAAGTTGCATCCATTCAGTAGAAGGATGTTTTGGAAACTTTTGGTCTATTGCCTTCTGTATAAGCGATATGCCATTTGGGTACAGATTGTAAGGGATAAATTGTAGTATTAAAAATCTTTTGTTTGTAATACAACTTCTACATCATAACTTTAACTAATGATTTTGAATGTTCGGAGTAAGCGTCTTCATGAGATTGGCAATAAAATGTGCTAGTTCACATGTCTAAATTCTGTATATGGGGCTAAGAGAAGGTTACACAAGAAAGAAAGTGCTTTATGCAGATTACTTGTATATTGATCATTCATATAGATAAAAGTTAAAACCATATGTGTTACAACTTACATGCAATGTGCCATTTCCACAGAGCTATGATCCTACATCCTTGTGATACTACTGTTAATGATATCTCTATATTGCTTGGAACTATTACTATTTTTCATATAGTGTGGTTGTTGCAGTTACTACTCATGTTTAGCTGCATTGCTTGATACTATAATATGGGTGATGTGAGTAACAATGTGTGCCTGCAAAGTGTGGATAGCATAAGAGCCAACTCAATGGCTTTGCATTCTTTTCAAAAGGAAATTATAGCGTCAGAATCCAGAAAGGTAATAGAGGGCCCCACAAAAAATAGAGGATTAAATCTCAACCAAAAGCTCTGTGTTCTTCCTAGAGATTCTAAAGGTCGTTTCATCAGCTCTGCCAGAATGAACGGGGGAAATGAAGGTGAGATCCTATATTCTTGATGGAAACCAGTAGATAGGCACAAGTCTATAAAGAGGTGAATAAATTCTCCAAAGACTTCTGCAGTCCACAATGAAACTAATTTTGTTATGAATGTTGTACTTTCAAATGCAAGATTCAGAAAATCAACTTCCATTCAAACATTGTTTCTAGTCCACAGGGATTACCATGGTGGGAAGAGATGCCTTTCACAGGATAAATGTATTCCTGAATTGAATGGTGTTGTGGGAGGACAAGCAACATTTTCATATGGGGATGTCGAAATAGGTTCTGTTGGCATGGAAATTCCCTTTGCTAATACAAAATTAAATCATGTGGAAGCACCATTACCTGAAAAGGAAAGGGATCTCCCAAATTTTTTCATTCAAAGCAGATGCCCTGATTATGATTATATAGGTTGGCCTCTAAATTCATAGGGGGAACTCATCAAATATATTCAGAATACTTTTGATGGTGTTAACGAGCTCTACAAAGTTTAGAATTGTATAACTAGTAAGGATATTTTAGTTGTAAAAAGCATGCATGCATGTCTTGAATAATATTTCTGCAGATGGAAGGATACTTAAGATATGTGGTGACTTTGTTTTATGTAATTTGAATGACCCATCCCAGCAGAATTCTTCTAGTCTTTGCAAACAATGCAGCTACGAAGACTTGTTTGGTTGTTTGGTTTGTTTTCTTATGTAGTTAAGAACAACTTGACTTTGGTTCTTGCCTTAAGTGAAAGCCTTAGTATGATTCTTTGGAAGTTTCGGAGAGAAAGAGCTCTTCATAGCCTTGGAGTTAGATTCAATATGAAATCTGTTGTCGCGAAATTGTGTTAATAAGCTTTATATTTCGAGCTCGACCCCTAAGGCCTACTGACTGACACTTCTGTACTAGCTCCATTGACATTGAAGTCCATGCATTTTGATCTATGTGAAAATCATTCACTGAATTGACATAACTACTAGAAACCACTAACACGTATCCTGGATATTCAGTTGGATGTACTACACCCATGCCACCTTTTGTTACATCAATTGGTCAATACAACTGTGGAGGCAGACAATAAGGGCATGAAGCATTTTTCTAGAGTGGTTGGTTATCATTTGATCCCATAGAATAACAAAATTCTTTGCTTGCTAAATATGACATCTTATATGTCCCTTGTAACATTTTAAATGAAAACTTGTCAATGATTTGGACTGCAACAAGCTAATGGAATAACCCTAAACTATAACCTTACAACCTCTCTTATACAACTTTAACTGAGGCTTATGCCATTCGTGTTTATACCCAAATACTAGTTCTATGTAGAAATTGGTTGTCTACAGCTAGAGTAACTTCAATATGACTCGCCTTCAGATGGAGACTTGATTCACTCAATAGCGGTAGCAATGCTCCCACCATGTTCTAGCTTCAATCAGGTAAAATCAATCATTTGCTTCCCGGTTGCTTAGTATTTCTTTGAACATCCACATAGGGTAGGGACTAGCTGCCCCGCAGCTCCTCTTGTTTAGGTTTTATTTTTTCAATAAATTCTCATAGCCTATTAAACTTTACAATTTTTCAATTATCTATCGTTATTCAAACTTTTAAGAAAGATCCATAGCCCACAAGTATCCAACCTTACATGGAAAAACTAAACTTATAGAAATCAAATGATGTACCCTCTTACACTAAGATAATTATAGAATTTTATTTTTTAAAATCTATATAATTATTATGGTATAATGTAATTATGCGTGAAATTACATTTTTTTTTATTTATATTATTCAAATTATATTTTAATGTATAAATAAATTTAATGTGAATTGTTACCTTTAAATTTTAAATAAAATTATATATATATATATATATATATATATATATATATATATATATATAATAATATTATATATATATATAGATAGATAGATATTATAGGATATTAAAAGAAGTGTTTGTGGAAAATATATTATTTATATAATTATTTGTTTTTTTAAGAAGTGTTTTAGTAGGGATAATGTAAAAATTAAACTAAAATAAATTGTTTTTTATTATTTTTTATTACAGAGTTAAGATTAATTTGACTCGTTCAAGTTATATGTGGTTTTTAATCTCCAAATTTATGAGAACCCATGGAATTGACTATTGCTAAATATTTTGACTCTAGATGAAAACTCATACATTTGCTCATGGTATTTTTCTATAATATAACCTATTTAAGATCATAAAATTCAAATGAATTTTCCCCACATTAAAAAAAATGATTATGTCAAATTTGAGATTTGAATTTTTTTGTGGGATAGTTATACGTGGACAAATAAAATTCAAAGAGCTACTTTGTCGCATGGATTATGAGCTTCACTTGTAAATATTAGTAAAGGTAAGCCTTTCCTGCACAACACCAATAACATGGGTTATACATTGTACCATTTCATGTTAATCATATTTTCCTAAATGCATTTCAAATCTAACATTTGATTTACTCTAAATAAATTTGGATGAAAATAATGGATATCAATTATGTGTGAAGTTTATAACTTTTATATATGATTTGTGTTTTCATTACGAGAGTCCATTTCAATAGGATGATGTATATATTTTCTACAATTAATTTAAGGATGTAATTCAAATTTAAAGATTGTAATTGCAAGTATTAAATGGATTCACTGTACTTATATATTCTATTTTCACTTCCTTTGTAGTTCTCATTTCATTTCTTCTTTATGTGTAGTTTCTTTATTTCTAGAACTGCACATAAATCAAAGATTATATGAAAACCTAAACATTAGTTAAAATTTATTAATAAAATTTAAATAAAATTTTACTATAAAGATTTTATTAATAAAAATGCTTCAAACATTATATTTTTATTTTCCTAATTTTATTATATGTAGTAGAAATAATGATAAGCAATAAGATTCTAATGATAGTGGTAGAAATGATTTTTTAAAATTAAATTAAACAATTATTGAGTTTAGGCTTTTGTGGTCCATATCATGTTTTTTTAGGAGAGTTTTGAGTGAAAATCACAACAAAATTCATTTGTCTACGCGTTTCGAACCACAAACTCTGGTTCTTCATCAGGACAAGATGAAGAACAATCACTCACTATAAAAAACAACTATTATTGACCAAGGCAATTGACTCGGCATCAACTATAACTGACTTGACCAACAAAAAGAAGAGGAAAATTAAATTTTTAATTAATTAGTTAATTAAATAGTTACTTGTTAGATATATTAATTTCTATTAACTTAAAATACAACTAAAACCCAATCACTTAATATACTATATATTATTTAAAGCTATATAAACTATAGGAGTTTTTCTAGGATATATAAATGATTAATTAGATAACTAAATTACTTATATAGTTGACTAATTATATGAGGTTATTTATTTAACTATATATGAGATTAAATATGGAGTATTTTATTAAATAAAAATAAAATGAAATTATGTTAATTATGTAGCTATTTTTAATTTATTAAAATTTGATTATAACATAAATATATATTTTTATCTAATAATGGGGTGAATGGGATTAAAACTAATGTTTAATAAATAAATTAATCAGATAATTATTTTATAGTCTATAACTATTTTAGTTATGTTTAGTTATAAAATATTATCTATTTATATAACAAGTCCAAGTAAAGCCAAGTAAGGTAATTATTTCATATATATATATAGAAGCAAAGGTGAAACAACAACCCATAAGAGGAAAAAACCAAAGAAGAAATAAAAAACAAGAGAGAAAGAGGGGGGGCAAGCTAGGAGGAAAAGGCAGGTATATTACTCGGCCTCCTTTCAATTCTATGAGCTCTCTAAACTCCTCAGGATAAAATGCACAATTTTGGCAATTACCTGGGCGTCCTCAATACAAATATGGTGCTTAGTCTTCTCTGCATTCTCTACAAGGCTGAAGACTGGGTCCTTCCATGTTTGGTGTCGGTTGAGTGCTCATGAATATTATTATTAATAGAGTGCTTTGTTTCCCAAAGATAGGGGGTCCCACATGAACATGGAATAACATAAACACCTTTCATGTCCTTAGGGTCAACCTGGTCATTTACCGATTCAAGGGAGCTACAAATGGTGTTAAGGGGTCTAAAGGTTGAGGGAACATTGTGTTTCTTGAGGATCCTAGCAATATTGTTAGTGGTGCCCGGGATGAAAGGGAGACGAAAAACAGAGATTTGATCCTTATAGTCTTTCTTAATCTTGGGACCTCTGCTAGCCTTAAGGAAAGCTTTCAAACCTTGGTGCCTACTCTAACCATTCTTAATAAAAACATTAAGGAGATGGGCTTTCTCTTTATCAAGGTTCTTTATATCAGAGATTCTCAACGACTGAGTAGTTAGTGTGTTGAGAACACCCAAATTTTTAGTAGGGAAGTGATGAGTGGTGGCATGAAGATATTGCTCAGTATGAGTTTTCTCCCAGAACACGTGGTGGGAGAAAAAGATGTCATCATTCCTTGAAATGAGGACATCATGGAAAGGTAGGTACCCATCAATTTCTTACTCCATAGTAAACTTTATGGAGAAGGATTAATTGTAGAGATGCCGGAAAAATAGATCTAACTCTTCTTGGCCATGAGACGAGAGGACACTAGTGTCGTCCATAAATCTCTTCCAAAGCTTGGGCCGAAGATGGGTTGATGATAGAGCCTTGGCCTGAAAGTTTTCAATAAAAATATTAGTGACGACTGGGGGCAGGGGTGAGCCCATGAGAACTCTGCAAGTCTTCTCAAAGAATTCCCCTTAAAAATAGAAAAAAGTGGAAGTAAAATAAATCTCAACCAATCGAGTGGTATTAGGGTCATTGAGCTGGTTGATGACCTCAATGGCCTCCTTAATAGGGAGGCCAATGTAAAGCGAGACCACATCAAAACTCACAAAAATGTCTGAAGCATCAAAATCTATGCCCTTTAACTCATTAACAAATGAACAAGAGTCTTTAACAAATGACTCTGTGAGGCCAACTAGGGGTTTACGCTTTGAGTTAAGGTATTTGGCTAGGAAGTAGGTTGGCCCTCCTATAGTGCTGAAAATGGGTCTAAGGGTGGGGCATCTTTATGGATCTTAGGAAGCCCATAGACCCTCCACGTGATGGGGCTATTCTCAATAAGCTTATGGCAAAAGGACCCCACAGTGTTACTAGACTTAATAGCTAGAGTGATTGTTTTGGAGATCCTTTTGAGGGGATTCTTGCTAAGATTTTTATAGCTACCACTATTACAAAGATGACCTAACATCTTTTTACGATTTTCCTCCTTATCAAGGATAACAACAACCCCACCTTTGTTGGCTTTAAGAACCACGATGTCCTTGCTTAAGTTAAGGATTTGAGAACATCAAATTAATTCTTGCTAATATTGCTTCTAGGGGACTTTGCCTAAGGATAACAACACAATCTTGCTTTATAATGTCCTTGATATTATCAAGGAGGCCCCTAATCCCAAACTCTATGTCACACATAATATCTTCTACAAGGATTTTTCTAGGAGCTAGAGAAAAATTTAATCCCTTTTCAAGAAGATTATAATATCATCATCATCATCTTCTTCTTCTTCTTCTTCTTCTTAAGTAAATATAATTTAGTTCAACAATAGAAAACAACAAACAAGAGCTTCTTCTTCTTCTTCTTAATTAAATGTATTTTAGTTCCACGATAGAAAACAGCAAACAAGACGACTTCTTCTTCTTCTTCGAGCTTCTTCTTATTCTTAATTAAATGTATTTTAGTTCAACCATAGAAAACACCAAACAATTCTTCTTCTTCTTCAAATTCTTCAAATTCTTCTTCTTCAAATTCTTCTTCAACTTCAAATATATTTTAGCTCAACGATAGAAAACAAGAAACAAGAGCGTCTAGTGTTCTTCTTTAAATATATTTTAGTTTAGAAAACAACAAACAAGAGCATCTAGTGATTTGGGTTGGAAGCTACGTTGTGCGTAATTAAATATATTTTAGGTCAACGATAGAAAACAACAAAGAAGAGCTTCCTCTTCTTCTTTAAATATATTTTAGTTCAGCTATAGAAAGCAACAAACAAGAGCATCTAGTGTTCTTCTTTAAATATATTTTAGTTCAACGATAGAAAACAACAAACAAGAGCATCTACTGTTCTTCTTTAAATATATTTTAGTTCAACGATAGAAAACAACAAACAAGAGCATCTAGTGATTTCGGTAGGAAGCTACGTTGTGCGTAATTAAATATATTTTAGGTCAACGATAGAAAACAGCAAACAAGAGCTTCTTCTTCTTCTTTAAATATATTTTAGTTCAACGATAGAAAACAACAAACAAGAGCATCTAGTGTTCTTCTTTAAATATATTTTTGTTCAACGATAGAAAACAACAAACAAAAGCATCTAGTGATTTGGGTTGGAAGCTACGTTGTGCGTAATTAAATATATTTTAGGTCAACGATAGAAAACAGCAAACAAGAGCATGTCCTGAGTTGTGTTGGAAGCTATGTCGTTTACGGGCAGCAGCAGCTATTTATCTATGAGCGCTGGACCACTATCCCGCAAATACACACTGCTGGTCCATTTGTTATTGTACCTTCTCCCATTACTGTTCGATGGGTCTCGGGCTTTTATTTGCAGTCATGGTCGTCGTCGCCATCGTCTCCCTGCAGGCTACTGTGGGTGAAAGAGAGATGAATATTGTGTTTTACTTACACGATAATTTGAGCGGAAGGGATGTGACGTCGTTTCCAGTGGCGGGATTAAATGGTTCTTCTTCAAACGCGGGCAAGTTTGGAACCCTAGTAGTTACCAGCGATGTCATAACCAAAGGACCAAACTCCGGATCCCACAATATTGTGGGCCGAGTTCAAGGGACGTACGTGAATACAAATCTGGTTACTGGACTTGATTTCTTCATGGTTTTCACGCTCATCTTTCAGAATTTGGAGTACAAAGGCAGCACTTTGGAGTTCCAGGGAACCGACAGGTTCGATCAACCGGAGTGTGAGTTCGCTGTGGTTGGAGGGACGGGCAAGTTCAGATTTGCTCGTGGCTACGCCGTTGTTACCACGGAATCCATTTCCGGGCCCAATGCTGTTCTCAAATTCAACACCACCTTTCTCCTCCCGTAATAGTCAAAGCGTTAAGCAGAAAGTTCTTGTAACGAAATTGTATCACGAATAAAGGTATTTAGAAGTCAATAATTTAGTAAGTTGTTGAGATATTTTCAAAAAACTACCCCAATATATTTTCTTTTAATTATTATCTACGCCGACATATGCGATTTTATAATTAAATTTCGTAGGGATAAATTAATGTGTTTTCTAATTAGAAAACATAAAAAAGATTTAACAATTTTTTAATTTTTTCTAACTCTCTTATTATAGGTTGCAATAGTCTTTCACATTTTGAGCTAACTCTCTTATTATATGTTGCAATAGTCTTTCACATTTTTAGCTAGCTAAAGGAAAACCTAGCGTGTGAAAGACTATTTCAACTCTCTTCTTATCTTCTTATATCTTTTAATAGTATTCACAATTTGAGTTACTTACAGGAAAACCTAGCTTGGCAAAGGCTTGTGACCACCATTTCATAGAACTAGATGTATCTTCATATCCTAGAAAGTTATACATATCCTACGAAGTTACTTATAAGAAAGCCTAGCCTCTGACCACCATTTCATAGAACTAGATATGTCTTCCTATCCTTCCAAATAAATCAAATCATAACACATTAATTAAGAAAAGGAAAAATACTATGATAGATGGGACAAACAAGTCAAATATGATTTTAAATATGGGATGTTTTTTAAACATATCTTTTTATGATTACATAATTTGATTTTTATACATAATGCATTATAAATACATAATAAGATTAAAAATAAGTTCCGTTAATTAAGAAATGTTCAATTTTCGATATTTATTATTCTAATTTATTTTTTAGAAAAAAATAATGTATATTAAGATATGTAATATAATGAAATATTCTAGACATATCAATTAAATAGTTAGTAAATTTAAATAGACATCAATTTATAACAATCATGATTTATAATACATTTTGCATTGCTAATACAATTAAAAAATCCTAAAAACTAACTAAATTATAATTTTATATTAAAGTATTATTACTATCATCATCTATGGGGACTTGGATAGACAATGATTGTGTGTGCTTGATGTGATGTCACCATTTTCAATTCCCCACCCCGATTGGGCTTGGAC
>APFE031734875.1:78114-89063 GCA_000404065.3 Pinus taeda | reverse complement strand
AGAAATTACCTGCATACCAATTCTAAATCACATGAAAAATAAAAATGCGAGAGCATAACACATAAAACACATATACACAGAGATTTCCCACTGGATCCCAAAACCGGACTACCAGCTTGATTTTTCATTATGTTCCTTTCAATGTTACAATACATATTTATACATGCCGAAGCATCCAATACCATGGACCGAAAACCATCGCGTCCAAAAACCATGGACCGAAAACCATCGCGTCCAAAAAACATGTGCGAAAATCATGCACAAAACCATAGGTGGGTCCGCCCAACCTAACATAGGGTCCAAAACCAAAATTTTCCGGGGCGTTGCCCTGGACCCCATAAAGTGGGGTTACGGGTACCTCTCAAACCCCCTGTTAACTATGTGGAAAGAATATAACACAACCCAACAACCCTATCCTCACATGTTATATATGCAAGGCTAGGGCCATTGTGAAAGAGGTAGAACCATTTGAAATGATTGCCTATTTGACTGTCGAGCAGAGTCTCAGGCTAAGACATCAGAAGAGGGTAAGAAGGGAGTGAGAGAGAGGACCCGGAGGGTAAGGGAAGGCTAATGCAATTGATGGTTGTAATCACTCTTTCTACATCAATATAGAACTGCAATTGTGTTGTCCACTCCAAGATGTTGATAGTATGACTTGTTTGTATGTTTATTCAATATCATTAGCATGAGTGGCTTAGATATATGCAACTAGATATATTTATATGTTCATGCATTGTTTATCAAGGTTTTATTTTGTGATATTACGCTTGTCTTTTCTATGTGTAGGTTTTGATCTAGAGCTAGCTCACGGGTCTTCCACCTCGCTACATTGCGCTCTCTAGCAACACCACACTAAGACTCAAGGTAATAATTCATTCTCGCTTTGATATTCATTTGTTAAGCATAGATATGCATGCATATTTGTGATAGTTGCAGCTAATCTGACTGTCTGTGAAGGATCATAGGAATATCGTTGAGGGTTTCTACATCACCAAACACTCGTGCATCAAACACAAGTCGAACACCCATTGGCAGGTCATGCACCCCCTGACACAAGACTGGTCCTTGGGTCATCAATCTACCAAGTCATCACTTGGAGACTTGTTAGGAACCCACCAGATCCATGGTGAAACCTGGGGTTCATTTACCATTCCCACAAGTCGTCACATGCTATTGAATGGTAAAAATACTTTCCTGATGCTATAAGGCACAAGCTCAACCCACTAGCCAAAACCCATGGTAATATGGTCATATAACCCCTAACTAGGGGAGAAATCTAGGCCTTGATGCTACTGGTCCAATCTCCCTAGTCATATTACATGGCTTCTTGATCAATACCCATGATCTAACTGAGATTATCCACCCCTTGATCCTCAAACATCAACACTCCCTTTAACAAAGGGAAGCATTTTCAATCACTCCAAGCTTGTCCTAGAAGTATGCCAACTTCATCCAGGGACAAAGGATTTTTAAGAATTTCAACAACCAACTCTATTATAGAAAGACATAGGAGCCCCATTGCTCCTTTTGTATCACGTGCTTTGACCTATCATAATGATTGTCTCTGACACTTGAGCAAATAATTATGCAAGTAGGTTATGAAGCAACACTACTTCATGAATCACCAAAAAAACTACAATATACTCTACTTCAGTAGTGTTGTGAGCTTCCTACCCATCATAGTAGACCCCAAGTTGAATTCTCATCCTGATGCACTCTTCCCGTCTTTTGCATTCTCAGCCCAATATGTGAATCCATGCTATTGTATGAGACACATCTCAATCCATAACCAACTGTACCATTCTGACACCTCAACACTTGTTGTGCCACGTGCCTTGACTCAACCATAAACTGAACATCTTGAATCCATCACTGCAACTACTTTCTAGTCATCTTGACTATGTGCTCCCTCTAATAATGAAACAAATTCTGTTGAGACAATCCAGGCTGTTCCCTCTACCACTTAGCTTCATCAGATTAGGTACCATGAGAATGGCTATGGGCTTATTGTTTATCATCCCAAATATCTGAAGCATCACAATAATGCACTTCCTTTTGACCAAGGAAGATATCACCCATCCTCTACCACACTTATAGTCCCAAGAAGTAATATATCCAACAAAGATCCTTCATCTTGATCCTAGAGATTAACTCCCTTTGTCATGACTTCCCCTTCTATCATGGAATCAAGTATTCCTACCACTTCTACTCCCTCTGAAAAGTGAGTCCTTTTGGTCATCAGACATGATTATAGATCTAAGTACCTTTTTTCCCTCCACAAATCACTGAACCTAGGAGAATCCTCTTTCCATAAATTTTTCTTTGTTCTTCCAATACTTCCACCTACTTCCAGAGCCTTGGAAACCTTCGCGATGTACTTACAATCCTCATTAGGAGGCCCAAGAAAGAATGATTATAACCCAACGAAAGAAACATAGGTAAGTGTTTGACCATAAATAATGTAATCAAAGAAGAAAGATATTAAGTGCTTTTTTTAGGCTTGAAGGAAATTTGTTAGCTTCCTCTTGATATTTTATTTCTTTGTAGAAATCATAGAAATCCATCTACAAACTCATAATATTTGTCCTCGTCATAAAAAATGAATACATGTTGTTGCCTTTCCTTCATGAGCTAGGGTTTTGTTATTTAGTGGAATCTTCAATCTAGGTCTATCTCTAGGGTTTTATCCACGAACGTTAGGGATTTCTCATCCAAGACATCTTGACCTTCCAATTTTTTTTCAAGCTTTTTCATGTGCAAGTTTTCTTACTGTAGACAAGATAGGTGGGATAATTCATCCTCTCCAAAGACTCAACTGTAAGCCAATGATATTCTTCTAGTATTCAACATCCTTGGATACATACTACGGTTTCACAATCCCTTATTCAAAATATCCTTTGAACCCTAAGACTATAAGTTCTTTTAAGAGGGGATGACTCTTCTTTCTTAATATATCACCCTCTTATTTTGGAGTAACTTTCTTGAACCATATCTGAGATTACTGAAAGAGAATGGACAAACTTTGGCAATTTTTTCTACTTATATGATCCCTTCAACCCAATCAACAACCTTGGATCAATCTTCCCTTTGATCTCAACATGTATAGATTAAGCAAGCAAACCTTGACAACATATCAACATAGAATATGAGCAACTACAATATTATAGTTCTAACACATGGTTTATACAACATTCGATTTGCAGTAGTATGCAATCATATCTACTACGTTATCTCTGTCATACTTTAGTGTAAACATTTTTATTTAATGCTTCTAGGAGTATATATTGGTTTCAAAGCGCTCTAAGACATTTTGTAGGAGTGCACTATACTACAAGAGTATTTTGGCTCCAATTGCATTAAATATTCAATCTATGCTTTGTGCCCACATACAATGTCTCAATTACACTTCACTGATAAGTTTGCACCCTGCACACAAGTAGCATAATCCACTAGACACCAAGCTTCACAGATTTCCTTATATTTATGTATTTCTATTGACAAACCTTATCCCGATTACACATTCTCATGTCCTACTTACCTGGCTGTTTGGGCCCACCTCTTCGCCTCCATTTACAGAGACGAACATTAGCATTCTTTATCGGAATGGTCTATAGTCGAAAAACTTTTGCGCTCGGAAGCCTACCATGTCATGTCGGGAAACATCTCACATCTGTCACTGCCTTTACGCCGTAAGGCATGGAATTCAATTCAACCTATGCTGCATTGTAATTTTAGGTAGGCAAAACAAAGCACTCTCACTCTCAGCAATCGCACGAAGTCAATTGATTGGAATTTTTATTCAAAATTTAAATAACGATTAATAATTTTTTTTTGCAAGCTTGGCCATACCTATCCATTCAGTCATTTCAACAATCAGGCGAGTTACAAACATAAGAAACGTTCAGTGGCCTCAACCTGCCTAGAGGGAAACCAGGTTTGTTGGCCACCGAACTACATTATAGGCCATCCAAAACATAAATAGCCTGATTCTGTCTATCAAAGCCTTATAGGACTTATAGTATGGAAACCATCTACTAGACATAAAACAATAAACATAAATTCTACTTGACATATACATCAAAATATAACCCAAAAATGATCATATAGGACTTTCCATCAACTAGTCATCTGATGATTCCATTGGAGTGAGATCTTTTGTACTTGAGCCTGGTAGATCAGATTGAGGCAAACAAGGAATGTGGCACTCAATGTGGCCAAGGCGAGCATTCTGGTGCTACAACTGGAGTTGAATTAACTAGAATTTTTCAGAATGTCTCTGAGACCTGGATTAGGATTTGCATTCGCAACTATATTTAGTGAGGAATCCATTGCTTTAGCAATAATACATTTCATAAGCCAAAAAATATGAACATACTGTTTATGCAAAGTGAGGCAACCACGAGTGTAATCGGGGTCGGGAATCAGATCACTCCAATCCTTTTCCAGCTGCTCAATCTTGGTTTTCGAATTTAATTCAACCCCCCAGGTCGAAATCAGATTCTTTACCTAGGCCGGGGTTCCCACACAATAGGCCTGGACAATGTTTTGCAAAATATCAACATCTGTTTTCCTTCCACGTTAGCGTGGAGGTCTGCCAAACGTTGAACCTTTTTCCTTTCCCTTTCCACCTTGGTTCCTGCAACCACGGCCTCTGCGCCTAGAGGCACCACCACCAAGAGGAGTCTTCACCATGATGAATAGAGTTGGACCACCCTTTGTTGACTTTCTCTCACCTACCCCCACTGGAGACCCAACCTATAAACCATTTGCGCCATCTGCGAGTAAAGACAAATTGCAACAGAGTTTCCTCCCCGCGTTCCCAGCGCCACGAACTAGAAAAAAATTGTCTCAGGCCTCCTAAGATACCAGTAACAACAGTTTTATTTCTAGATAAGTGGTTGCATATGATCCTCCTCTCCCACCACTTGCAATTTTAAGAGCTTGACAAACTGCACATCGTGGGTCCACTGAGATCTGTGACCATTCATGTCATTAAGAAGGTGAAGTGTGTGAGGGCGTGGGAGAGGCCGCCCACCGACCCTTATGTTTTAATGATCAATCATGGCGATGCTCCCCATGCGGATATCTAGCTAGATCACACCCTGATTGGGGGAAATAATGATTAATATTGATTTATGGGAATGCTAGATTTTAAAATAAAATTAGACATATTAATATTGTTTAAAATTTTTATTGTTATTAGAATTTTATTTAAATAATTTGATATATTTTTAAAATTTATAAAAAATTAAGTCATATGGTTTAGAATATTATTTTTTTTATAAAATTTGAATTGTTTCATTTAATTTTAAAGTTATTGTTGCAATATATTGGATATTTGAGTATGAGGAAATGTGTAACTCTTTTTAGTGTTTAACTTTGAATTGACACATGCACCTTTAAAATAAATAAAAAATATTTTCTACATAAAAAAATGTCAACTATAATTAAAAATATAAATGAATATACCTATTTAGTTAGTGGTTAGTTTTAATTAAAAGCATTATAAAATATCAACAATTCCACTCTCATTGTGCTCCCTTGGTTTGTTGTTTTACAACTCACAACATGTAAGAATATTTCACTCTCACCCCCAACCATAAATAAAATAGTTCAATGTTCATGTGAGATAACATAATTTTATATCAACTTTAACAATAAAAGTAATTATATACATATAATTGTGTTGAGAGACACATTATACAATGCACTATGAGAGTGATGAGTATCAAGTTGACACTTGTCTCATTTAAAATAAAAATAGTTTTTATAAAAAAATGCAATGAAGACCCTAATTAAAAACAAAAATAAATATACCTATTTGCTTAGTTTGATTAAAACTATTATAAAATATCAATAATCTTACTCTCAATGTGCTTGCTTGACATGTTGTTAACATTACATCTCAGAAGATGCAAAAATATTTAGCTCTCACTCTCAACCATAAATAAAACATTTAAAAGTTGATGTGAAATAACATAATTTTATATCAACTTTAAAAAATAAAATAGTTAAAAGTATTAGAAATAAATTATGATTTCAATTTTGAGTTTGCAAAATGTGTAGTTCTTATACCTTTTAAAATATATCTGACAGTGAAAAAATATTGATAATAAATAAAATATTAAATTAAAAAAATTGTAATTAAAACTTTTCAAGTAGTTTCACTATTCTACATTTTGGCTCCTTTTCAATATATTTCTTAGTCATTTGAAATCTAGCAAATATTTATTGGAATTGTGAGTTTAGGTAGCCTACACAATCCGAGTGCTCAATGAAATTTTCAAGGGGTCAAATCCATTAATATATTTAAAAATGCAATTTAAACAATGAAACTTTTTTTATATCACACAATAAAGAAATTCAAAAGAGATTTAATCCCCTAAGACACTTTATAGATCCATGATTAAAATGAATATATACTAGTGATTATTGAAATTATTTTACCATAGAGAATAAATAAATTATTTTCTATATTTCATAACAAATCCATGGAAAACATTTATATTTAATTGTATACATATTAATCATTATTTTAAACATGTAAACAATGTAATTTAAACATTTGATATTGCAATCTAAAAAAATCTGCACCTCAAGAGATTTAATCCCTCTAGGCGCTCATAAACTTAAGCTTAAGAATATAGCTTAAGCATATGTTTCTAACCAATTTTAAAATTTCAAAAAAAAGTTTTTACATCTTCCATAACTTTTTTCTTTCGGATTAGAAAAATATTAAATGATAATAACAATCAAACACTTCTTTGTGGGGCAACCCCTTTTAGATTTGAACCTTTGACTTCTAAGAAAGAAATACATGTTTCTAACCATTAACCACCTTTTTATTAACTGGAAAAGTATAATATTCTTAAGATATGTTATTAAATTTATGATCATAAACTTATAAATAAATATTATGTAACAATTGTCAAATGATAAATGTTATGTAAGTAATCATTGATATGCAAAAATTATTAATAATAAAACAAGTTACAAGTTAATATTTAATTAATGATTAATTAAGTTACAAGTTCTAGACAAGTTGGTCACCATTGAAATGCCCATGGATCAAACTTAGAACATCATCACAAACTACTCATAAGTCATTTGGTTCACTAGTCAGTCATCACCGACATTGTCTCATATCTTTGCAATTCTCAATCCTATTGCTCTTACGACCTCTATTCATAATTTCCTCCAATTCCACTTCCTCACATGCTCCTTATTCGTGCCAATCCAAGAACCGCTTTTCTTATTATACTTACTCAGCTTGATGCAATGGATCTTCTGTTAAATGGAACCCAACCATGGGATTGGAAACAAGTGTAATTCGTAGACCTTTGATTAAGGGATAGCTAAAAAATATCCTATTTGATATTCTCATCACTCTTGTTATCTTATACGTGGGAAGTTTGGGGATGAATTATCTCAAAAGAATAGGGAAAATCTTTTAAGACCTCACCCCAAGGGAATCGAAGAGTGTCGAACCTGTGATAAACAACAACTAGCAACAATATTAAAGAAATTCATGTCTAGCGCTAGACCATTTGAGCTAACTCTTAGGGTCACTATGATATGATTCGATCTCCTAAGTCACATTAAGGAAGTG
Source organism: Pinus taeda (assembly GCA_000404065.3). Classification (NCBI taxonomy): domain Eukaryota; kingdom Viridiplantae; phylum Streptophyta; class Pinopsida; order Pinales; family Pinaceae; genus Pinus; species Pinus taeda. Next base: position 81,451 of record APFE031734875.1, on the reverse strand, counting down.
GAACCGACAGAAACATGCCACACATACATTAATCATCAGCAAGAGTACCCTCAGGAACCAATCCAATACATTAGATAGCTTTCCTTGGGGTCCCACTGATCTTTTGGGCAACTTAAGCCTTAGTCGCTCCCATGATATAGGCATGAGGGTGACCAGAAACCCAAAGTCGCTCTCACAGGCTTGCCTACCAACGACCAAAGACCAAAACTATCAGTGTTATGCCATCAAATCCAGGATTTGAGCCACTTTTTCAGGCCTAGAGGCCAGGTCACTGCCCATAATTAAACTATCTCTTCAAATCAGTAAAATAACATGGAAATGACAATATTAAAGCAAATACTTGTTTAAGGCCTTGAGTGGACCCCTACTAGCCATGACAAGCATTCGTCAAACATATCACGAATATGTAATCTATAGGTGTAAATAATAGTTTTGAGCATAGGAGTCTCATACTTAGCTGAGAATCGCTAAGAACCATTGATGCCTCAATACATTAACTACCATTTCATCCATTAGGTCATAGATACATTGATCATTCAATTACAAGTAAAAACATGATGAAAGCTATACATGGATGTTGTCATAAAACATATACATAACCAACATAATAGCAACAAAAATAATCATGAAAGTACAACCAGATAGACCACATATAATCCATCAACATTATCATAGAAATACATTAGTAATAACCTTTCATTAATCCAAACCTAGGATGGGACTTCCACGTTCCACCTAACCGTAGAATGGATGAGCCAAATCTCTCTTCAGCCATTCACCTCTGTACCATATTCCAAGCATGAATGTGGGATCTCATAGTACACATCAATCAAAACTCATTTAGGGATTCTAGAGGCCATCCAACCCAACCCATCAAACAATGATTCCACCACCTGGTTGGTTATCACCAAAGCCATCATCATATTGGTCTCCATCAAAGCCTTCTAGGCTTTCAAAGCATTTGTTCCAACCACGGCTTCTAGGACTAGCAACTCAACCCACATCTTATACAGGGCTTCTAGAGTGTGTTTCCAACCAAGGCTTCTAGGACTAGTAAATCAACCCACCATGGGATTCCAAATCATTTGTCCAACCAAGGCTTCTAGGACTAGTAACTTAACCCAAGATATTACAGGGCTTCTAGAGCGTTTTTCCAACCAGGGCTTCCAAAAACTAATACCTCAACCCAAGCTAAGGAAACATGAGAACCAACCAAAAAAAAACAATGAAAATAAACCCACAATAGCTATCCAGGAAATGGCAACGCTAGGAAATCCACTATCAATCCTAGCCATCCTCCATTCCAATGGAAGATCATAACCAAAAATCCACATGCATATGCCATGCATGCCAAAACTAGTGAAGGAAACATGCATGCAACTTGGTACCTACAAGCAAATCTGATGTGGCTGCAGATCCCAATGCCTTCTTGCACTTTCCTTCTCTTCCTTTTGCCTTCTTGGTCCAAAAATCCAAGTATGCCACACCCTCCAAGAGTGCTCAAAGAAAACTTGAAGTGTCCAAGAGTATGAGAGAGAGAGGGAATAATCAGAGAGCTCCAAAACTGAACTAACAAAAGGGTTACCAATTGATCCTCAGAAGCCTTTTTATGAATGAGGCCTTTATTTTCTTCATTTTCCATTATTTTCCTTCAATTTCCTGCTCACATGCAACTTGTGACCTTTCACCTCCCTTTTCTCCTAATTTCCATTATTTTCATAAATAAATGTGCCAAAAATGCCATTTTGCATTTCCAAAGACTTGGCCATTTCGTTTGCCGATTTCCTTAGCCATAAACAATCACAAGTGATCCCCATCACTAGTATTTTCCCCAACATTCAGCTTGGAATAAGTGTCCCATCATCTATGGTTATTATTTTGCCTTTATTTACTTTTATTACATGGAATTTTCATGAGGGATTTTACAATGAGTGGCACATTTACTGCTTAGTTAAAGAAGAACAAAAAACATCAAATTGAACATATCATCCTAAATGAGAGTCCACTTGAATTGTCTTTATATTTTCATTTTTCCCCCATTACCTCTAGGAAATCCAAGTTTGCAATCTTCTTTGTTAGTAGAGACATTTTGTTATCCATTTTCTTGATTTCAAACTTAAGGGCATCAATGCAAAGGAGGATCTCCTGTTGGATCTCACTCCCCTGCAACAATACCTTCCCCATGATTTTCTTTACTTGCTATCAAAGATCAATAATCTAAAGATATCTCTTGTAAGGGCCACGACTAATCTAATGTCCTATTTTTTCATCAAACTTCTCATCTTGGAGGAAATTCCTCTCCATCCAAAATTTTGTTTATGTAATGTTCATTTTGTTCCTCGATAATGGTGGAGCATGCTCCTAGTAGATAGTTATTGAATTATCGACATTTTATTGAGTTCACATGCAAGGTTTTTGTCATCACCCATAATGACCATGAAGGTTTTGACTTGTCCCAAGACAAGGCATATTGAAAGGTGAACACACAACAATAATGGAGGGATGATACAGATGAGGAGGAGGGTCCCATGTAAATATCAAACACAAACCATGCCACTAGGAATGTGGGTATAAGGGATTCAAAGGAGACCAACAAAGGTAGTCAAGAAATGGTTTGAGGGTGAGAGTAGCGACAAAGGAGAAAGGTTTATGTGCCCAATCCAATGATAGGAAAGATAAAGATGAAGCTAGAACAATGAATTTAACTAGAGCTAAAAAATACCAACGTACCTAGAGCAGAGAAGGAAGGTGTGGGCAAGTCATGGCATCACATTTCTTGAAGTAGCCAAGACTAACGACCATGTCATACTTACGTTAAACTCTTTCAATACTAGAATACGCCCATTGTGGTTGAGCAAGGCGATGGGGGTGGCCTCAAATGATGAGGCAAATGAGGAGGAAACACTATTCATAAAATAATTAAACATTGTGATGCCCTTCTTAAAACCTAAAGGTACTAATGGATCAAGTTTCCTTGATTCATGTTTTAATGCTTTGAAAATACTTGGTCTTTTGCTAGGTCCCTATGATACTAGTGTAGCCTCCATTTTATTATTGTTGTGCCCCATAGAAGACCACTATTGTTATTTTTGAATCCTTACATTATTATTGTTATGTAGACCTTAATTATATTTTGACCCTTTAGACTCCTATATACACTAAGGAGGACTTGTCATTTGAATCATCCAAGAATTGTCCATTTATGTGATGAAAATGGAGGTTTACCCCTCGAAGTGGATTATTATCTAATTGTTGATCTATCTTTTCTTATAATTCTGTGCTATGTTTGATCTGGATACATAACATTTGGTATTGTAGCTTTTGATCCTAGGGTTTT